>CAUJNA010003744.1:85000-117027 GCA_963377175.1 Effrenium voratum | reverse complement strand
CACACAGACACCAACACACCACACACACACACACACACACACACACACACACACACACACACACACACACACACACACACACACACACACACACACACACACACACACACACACACACACACCGCAATTTACAAGATTCCTGCACCAGCCTCATGTATCACTGTCCAACATTGAACCAGGGGTGTGGGGCTTGCGTGCCATGACCTGATGTGGGTCACACCCTGCGGTGCACGATTTCTTCCGTCCACTGTACAGCATTGTCTTCAAATTAACTAGTTTTGACGTCTGATCACATGCCTCATCAGACATTTTTGTCGCAGCTCAATCTCTCTCAACTCACCACCGTTTGCGGCTGCTTCCTTTGATTCCGCCGCTTCTTCTCGATTCCGAAGGCAATCTTGAAGGCATGACAACAAGCAAACTTAGCTCACGTCCCCGTGGTTGGCAAGCTCAAGGCTCACAAAGTTCCTTGCAAAGCTGTGGAATCCAGGGTTGCTGCCAAACTTTGGAGCGTTCCTGCCCGCCTTTGCCTCAAATGCAGACACACATACACGCATACACACGTATATATATTTATGTATACACATTCACATACATGCATATTTGACAATACATACTGTACATATAGGTTCCCCTCACAGACACCAAGCAGTACCTTATGCGTGATGACACGGAGTTGGTCGGCGACTTGCAGTAGCCTGCCGTTGGACAGCCGCATGCATCGAATGTTTTAGACCCTTTGGTGCTTACCATTCGGCGGATGTTGAGGTGCACCAATTGGATGCTGCCACTGACTACCGCCAGGACAGGAGGGTGACAGGGATACGCCAAGAGGGGCCCAAGGTGACCAGGCGAGCTTCAGTGGGAATCCGTTGAAATGGTTGCCGACATTTCTTTGTCGTGATGTGTGTGTATATATATAGGTGTGTGTGTGTGTGTGTTTGTGTGTTTGTGTGTTTGTGTGTTTGTGTTTTTGTGTGTGTTTCTGTGTGTGTGTGTGTGTGTGTGTGTGTGTGTGTGTGTGTGTGTTCGTGTGTGTTCGTGTGTGTTCGTGTGTGTTCGTGTGTGTTTTTGTTTGAATTCTCGAGCTTCTTGGAAATTGTAGAATTGCCATTTGGTCTGATTTTGACAAACGCCCACACCTAGCGGCTGCTGGCAGGCTCGAGTCGTATCCAGTGATGGGGGCGACTTTCAGGTGGGTGAAGGCCTGTGGGATCACAGCAAATGTGATGGGCACAACATGCAATGTATTTATATGCTCCCCTTGGTTGATATTTGGGTTCAGGGTGTGTACCTTTCGAGTAGAAGTCTTCCAAGCACCAATGCGATTTTTCGGATTTCCTGTTGCTTTTTCAGGTTATCCTTTTCGAGGTCGTGCTTGTGCTGAAAACCAAGAAACATCCAAGCGTCCAATCTTGGAGCCCAGGCCAGCCCGGATCGGCCTTTGGGGCGGCCGATCAGCGTGAAGTGAAGATTGCCTGGGGGCGCACCATGCCGGGCGCCGAGTGGGAGATGGCTTTTGGCACTGCACCTGTCTTTGGCGATGGATTTTATTCGGGAACCACCTACAAAGTGACTGGTGGACATGAATCCCCACCTAAATGATGTCCACCAAAGGGTCCCGTATTGAAATTCAGAGCCATTTGGCGGTGATCGGAGATCGTGGTGGACTCCTTCTGCTTGTATTGGGAGTCCCAGGCAGTGCCAGGTGGCCGGCGGTGTGGGCAAGTTCACCTTCGAAGAGCTTTGCGGTTTTAGCCTCAGGCATCCCCCGAGCATGGTCAATGTAGGAGGTAATCGGCCCATGTGGAGTTCCTCCTGACATTTTGCACAGTCCGGGCTTCCACTAGATGTAGCGAAGATGCCCTTTAGTCTTGGAGGGACATGCTGCCCACAATGCCGGTCTTTTCAAAAAGTTGGTCGGCAGAACCATCGGGCCTGATCATCTTTAGGACTTTGTGCTATTCTTCGGGATGCTCCCAAGACCACTACCAGTGGATGATGGGATTTTTGGACCTACCATGTGTGCGTGTGTATGCATATATATATATATACAAAGGGGGCCTGTGCTATTGAGGGTTGGTTTTGCGCATATTCGCGGCTCACTTTTCTGGCCCGCAGAAGGCTAGCCGGGGAGCTGGAAAGTGCAAGGGCTCCTACACACAAGACCATTCCTGGGCACAAGAAGAAATGGACTGCGCAAACTTATCCACCGCCGCCCCTCTTGCAGCTGTCCAACATCACACCTCCACAAAGCAAGGCTCGCTCAGCTCGATCAAGACCATGTTTTCTGCCATCCAGGGCTCCAAGCTATCCCATGTAGCACGTTGGGAGAGTATGAAAGACATATTGTTGATGTTGTCGAAGACCAAGAATCCGTGTTTGCGACGATTGAAGCCGCGAAGATCGGCCGATACATCATCTTGCACAGTCTGTATGTAAGGTGGCTTGAGCCAGGCCAGCTCTTGATGCAACGACTTCGCAAGAGTGCTCTTGCCACAGCGGGACCCGGCTCGCAGCGCTAGAAATTTATAACGGAGCAAGGGCATAGAATACTGACTGGCCCATTCCCGGACCAACTCCAGCACATGCTGCTTGAAGGGACGTTTCAAGGTTTCCAGAACCGCGTCCGCGGCTGCTTTCTCCCCTTGAAAGGCAGCTGCGCTGCTTCGACTTGCTTCAGCCGGCCGACAAAACCGACGCGAACCTTGCACCTCGCGCTGCGGGCAGCGTGGTCAAGAAACTTCCAGCACTTTGCAAGAAAAAGAGCTGTCTGCACTTCAAACCCTCCAGCTTCTCAACTGAAAGCTTACTCGGCAGCCAGGCGGCGCGTATTCCAGGTAAATATCGTGTGTCAATTTCTGCGAGGACCAGAGAGAGTCCAACCAGGCGCCGCGCACTGTGTAGTGCACCCACGGCTCGTGCCCGCTTGTTTGGACTCTCAGTGAGCCAACCTGAGCTGAATGCAGACACAAACAGGCAGCGCTTGCAAGAAGGCCTGGCAACAGTGGCCCGAAAAGAGCAAAAGAGGTGTCTACCTGAGTTATGTTCGCCTCCTCCTACGCAAGGATTTCCCGACAAGTGATGGCAGCCTAGGTGCTTTGGCGGCCCAGCAATAAAAATGGCCTTGGTCCACTGACTCCCGCCACTGCAAGGAGAACAGTTCGGGAGGACCTGACGCCACGCCAAGGGACACAGCGACGTCCAGTCGGGCGCCTTGTGAAATTCAATGTAGACATGCAAATGCAAGCGGTCCATGTTCTCAGCATGCTCGGACCGTTCCAAAGTTGCGGTCCAGCGGGAAATGCTCTCGACTGTCTGGATGAAGTCCACGAAAGGCTCAGAATCTGCATCTGTGAAATGGGAAGCATTATAAGTCAACAGCGCTGCAGCCGCTCGCAAACGGAACGGCGCCTGCAAAGCAAGTCCTAAATCGGGAAATACAACAGGCGAGGTTGACGCTAACTTGACTTATGTCTATAACGGGCACAAAAGGGCACGGAAATCGCTCGCGCACAAGCCAAGCCTTGGCGGTCGCAGGTGCTGGCGCTGCAGCTGGTGAACTGGCCGCTTGGCTCGCCTCTGCTGGCACTTGACGAACAGGCAGGGGCGCTTGACCTGGTGTGGCACAACATAGTAGAAATCACTAATCGTGCTGGCTTTTGTCGGAAGTATTTTTTTGAAGGGCCAAAAAATGCCCCCAAGGAGAAATCACACTTGCGAGCCCGGGAACCACCATACAGCTGGACAGCAGCGTCTAGCCTTTGCGACTGCGCTGGGGACAGGTCCTTGCTCCGAAGCTGTCAACGCAGTGAACTCGTCCGATCGAAACTCGTATCCCTGCACACGTGGAGCCTCTACGGCCACCTCATCAAGCAAGCCTCGAAGCTGTCCAGATGCTTGCCGCTTCCGCTTTGTCGTCTCTCGAGCCATGGCAATGCATGATGGCAACCAAAGGTGCAAAAAAAGTCGAACCAGTCTTTGACGATGGCAACAAAGGGTGCAAACAAAGGTCGAATCAGTCTTTGGGCACGTGCCCCTCATCTGCAAGGGAAAGTTGACAGAACATGCTGCCTGGAACTGAGCAAGTGTCCTTTGTCAGTCACAACCCCTGCACTCTCCAAAAAAAAAGAAGCGCAGTGAGCCACGCAACAACGCAGCTCCACACCATCTACGAGCATGCCGGGAGTACAATGCTAAAAAAATGAGTCAGGCCCCTCCGGTCGCTTGTGACACTTCCCCTCGCCTGTTGCTCCGACCTCCCCTCCCGTTCCTAATAACATTGTAAAGCCCAAACGGGGTCCAACGTCCACATGGTAAAACATGAGGTAAAGTGACCACGTGGGCGTCCACAAATGTACAAATCCCCCAGGGAAAGTTGCGCCCGCACGGCGTCCACATGTAAAAACACAGGGATTTGGAAGCTTGTTTTTACTGATCAGGGTCGCTACTGCAGAAAAAGCCCAAACGGGGTCCAACGTCCACATATGTAAACCATGAGGTGATGTGCCCACGTGGGCGTGCACAGATGTACAAATCCCCAGGGAAAGTTGCGCCCACACGGCGCCCACATGTAGAAGCTTGCCATAAGGGAAAAAGCCCAAACGGGGTCCAACGTCCACACATGTAAACCATGAGGTACCGTGCCCACGTGGGCGTCCATAAATGTACAAAACCCCAGGGAAAGTTGCGCCCACACGGCGCCCACATGTAGAAGCTTGCCATAAGGGAAAAAGCCCAAACGGGGTCCAACGTCCACATGGTAAAACATGAGGTAAAGTGCCCACGTGGGCGTCCATAAATGTACAAAACCCCAGGGAAAGTTGCGCCCAAACGGCGTCCACGTGTAAAAAACAGGCTTGCAATCAGGGTCGTTACTGCAGAAATAGCCCAAACGGGGTCCAACGTCCACATATGTAAACCATGAGGTAATGTGCCCACGTGGGCGTCCATACAAGTACAAAACCCACAGGGAAAGTTGCGCCAAACGGCGTCCACATGTGAAAAAAAGGGATTTGGAAGCTGGAACCTAGAGCCTGCACAGGGCGAGCCAAACCTTCGGAAAGGGACCCATGGATTTTCAACATGTCAACATTCAGGGAAGTTGCAGCTTCCTCCCACGAGTCAGGGCGTCCAGATGTGAAAAGTCAGGGATGGTGCAGGTTAGGGTCATGACTCAAATGTTGAGGGTTCTTGAAGGGCTAAAACGGATTGCGGGTCTGCTACCTGATGTCTGCCACTTGGGTCACTCGGGTCACTTGCTCTTGGGTGGGCGTTTTTGCAAACATGGAACTTCATCACACTTGCCGACACTGCAAACAATCGAAGATCAAATAGCGTCCAGCAAACGGCGGCCGTGCGTCAAAAATACCGATGTGAATCACAAACTGCTTATCCCTCATTGGCTCCCTGCTAAGAATAAAGGCCTGCTGTCGCTGAAACTGCGCGCAATCGACGCCCAAACGGCGTTCACAAACTACAAAATCAGCAAACATCTTCATCCCTGACTAGCGTCCTTCTTTGGAACAAGGCCTACAGTTCCCGTCACTGCAGGTAATCGACGCCCAATTGCGACCGCACAAAGCAAACCATGTATCAAAACATTCAGGCCCTGCCAGGAGCCAGACTCGGAAAGCCCATCCCCCCCAATGCGACATGGTCCTCAAACAAATCCTGAGGCTGCAGCCGCGTGAGCAGCGGACAAAACTACCGCGAGGAATCGTTCGGGGGGACTGACAAAAGAACCTGGCGAATTCGTAAACCCAAAAAAAGGATCCGACGGTAGTTTTATCCGCTGCTCACATGGACCGCGTAATAACGCTGCGAAAAAAACAACATACAACGCAATCGCAGCAATGGCGACATGCATGTCGTGTCTTCCCACATCCATCAGTTGTGGTGGATCGGTAAGCACAGCAGGCTCAGCTTTTCCGCGCCAAGTCCATCCGCTGCAGCAGTCTGACACGCAGGCCTCTAGGCGCACACAGCCAAGCAAGGTTACAAGTGAGCATGGGTGAAAGCACTGACATTCAGCGAGCCCGTGCCCTGCGTCCGCCGTGCGGCGCACACAGCCAAGCAAAGTCGCACAAACGTGATTCTGAGTGAAAGCTCTCGCGTGAGCGAGCTCTGCGTCCGCCTTGTGGCGAAACAAGATGCTTCAAACAGCGCCCCCTTGCTGGTGCACCTTGCGGGTCATCAGCCAAGTGAGGTCGCTCACTGATAACTTTCCGGCTTTTTGCATCAGGCGCCGTCGCTTTTTTCCTGGCAGCCGGTTTGCTTTAATCGAGGTAGCAAAAGAAGATCCCGGGCAAGACTTGCTGCAAAAAATCTGAAACATTCCTGCTTCCAAACAAACACTTCGAGTTTGACCAGCCGGGCCCCCAAACCTCGAAAAACCGTGGTGCCTGTGTGCGGATCTCCTTCGTCGCCTGCTTCAACTGCTGCTTCAACGTTTTCCGCTCCGCCTTCAATCCTTCAAGCGCATCTTCCGGACCGTCCTCGCGACGTGCTGCGGGATCTGGCGCTGCTGCATCAGCCATGGCGCACAACCGTTACAGATCGCAAGGCTTTGTGCAGCGCACACCTCTGAGCCAAGCCTGCCCTGTGGGCCGAAGCGCGTCTCAAGAAGGTAGACTGCAACAGCACGGCACCTGGACCGAGCCTGGTTTCAAGGTCAGGAACCCAAGCCAGAAGGACCTCCAAAGGCGTGTACCCCCACAGTATATACATAGACATGTTGGTGGGGCCCATCCAGCCCATTCCATTCCCCCTTCTTTCTCAGGAGCTGGCAGGATTCCCCAGAAAGGCTCTCCGAACCCCTCCAAAAGCCCTTTTCCCGAATTCTTTCCAAGGGGGTCAGGAAGATCCTCGGGTTTCTTCCCCTGAAACCCTTTGGTGCCTCCGCCTAGGGACGCCTCTCAGCTCGGAAGACTACCTGGCGCTGATCCGGGGAGGGCTGCACACCTTTGTGGTGTCGGACGTGCCGCGCTTTGACCTGAAGCTCCACAATGAGGCGGGGAAGAGAGACCAAAAATGGGGGGGAGGGGGTTCAAAAATGGTGGGGGCGGGGGGGTCAAAAATGGTGGGGGGGGGGGGTTCAAAAATGGTGGGGGGTTCAAAAATGGTGGGGGGGGGGGGGGTCAAAAGTTGGGGGGGGGGTGGTGGTGGGGTGCAAGTTGCGGATGAGACTGACATTCACCTATCTCCAACAAGGCGACACGCCGATTGAGTGACCCTTAAGAATCAGACTCTGGCTTCATGCACGAGGTATCACAATCCAACAGCCCGATGTAAGGGTTGCAAAGTAAAGCATTGCATTCGGTCCGCGGCTTCTTTTCTCCAAATATCCCGTGCCTTACATTTGGTCAGATTGTGGCAACCTCACACAGGGGGTTTGCGACCGCCATGAAGGATCCCTTTGCGAGTCACGCAGAAAGGATCGCGGCGCTTGGTGCCTCGTCGGTCAGGCACGCAGATTCACGAACCTGGTGGATGCGCTCTACGAGCATCAGCGGTTCGGCGAAGTTGGCACCGTGTTGTCTCAAAGTTGACCAGGGGAAAGCCAGAAAGTGGCTCACCTTGCTTTGGCCTTTTGACGATATCTCAAACTGCCCCTTTTGGGGGCTTACACGACGTAGCCTAGCTAAATGTGCAAGGAGTGTACGCAGGACCACTGCAGGGAGAAGCGGTGCTGCACACAAAAGCGGGGAGAGTGGGAAATCAGTGGTCAGTCAAAAGCCACTGGATAGGAGTGCAAGTTGATTTGCAAGCGTTCGCATTTCTTAAATGGCTGAGGTGCAGGCTGGTTTGTTTTGCTGAGACGTCCATTGACAACTTGCTGACAGGCGGGGACCGTCGGATTTGTGCCTATGACAAGTTCTTCTGTTGGGAACATTTCCAGGGCTTGAGCAATTGTAGCAGCACACCAAATCAAGCCAAACCTCGGCTCATAGGGCAAGCGGAGCAGATGTCCTCTTCTACTTCTTAAGCGCGGGAGCGACAATCCAAACGCACATCCAAATGTAGCGCTGCCTGAAAGGCTCTGGGGCCAGATGCGTGATGACGCTCTACCATGGGACGATATCCGTTAAGACGCCAGGGATGGCAAACGCCGCCCCGAGTAAACTCTTCGGGGTTCGTATCCCCACCAAGCTGCGGG
Source organism: Effrenium voratum (assembly GCA_963377175.1). Taxonomy (NCBI): domain Eukaryota; class Dinophyceae; order Suessiales; family Symbiodiniaceae; genus Effrenium; species Effrenium voratum. Next base: position 108,869 of record CAUJNA010003744.1, on the reverse strand, counting down.
CCTCGCCTGTGACGATACGTCAGGCATGGACAGCCTTTGCTCTGCCGAATTGGAGCCGGACCAGCCTGCCATGGGCATTGGAGGCGTGGATGCGAGCTCCCTCCCGCGGGAGTTTAGGGCTGAAAAAAAAACGGGCTCCAGCCTCTCAAGTCGAAGAAACTGAGAGCTTACAGGAGTTGGGAGTTGACCCCCATGTTCCGCAACCCCCATCTGATGTTTGCCATGGTTGGAACAGGCGCCGAAAGTTTGGTCGCCAAAGCGCAAACCACGCCGGAAGCGCGCCGCACGCCGCTGCCGGTCGAGCCGCCGCCAGGCTCGGAGAAGTCGCTGCGGCGCTACGTGCACGGGGACGTTAGCTTCGAGGCCTCGGAGGCTTCGCCCTGCAGGCGGGGCGCTCCGGACAACCAGCAGGCAGCAGAGCAGAAAGGAACGGTTCCGAGGCATCGGAGGTTCAACTGAGCTGTTCAGATTTTAGAAAGTGCAGACAGGGGGTTGGATGTCACATATTAATTATTAAACCCACTAAAGGTCTAAAACTATTGGTGGGGCGATCTGAGGTCAGCAAAGATGTGACATTGGAAGGCAACGATGCTTTTGCGTGGCGGTGTTTTGATGTGCTGTAGGGCCCACCATGCTTACCATCCTTCTTGCAGCCTCCATGTACTCCATGCCCGCAATAACGTGCACGTGCTATCTTGCCTTTCAGCAACAGAAAGGGGGACGGCCATTTTGAGAAGCGCCGACTTGTTTCCAAGAGGCCTAGCCCTTCGGGTCACACCAAAGACCAGCTGCGGGGTATGCACCTAAGGGATCTAAATTGCTGTTTCTGTTGGCTCGCCTTCTAAATCCGCTGATTGGGATGTGTCAAAACAGGGGCGTCCCAAATGTGTTGCTCTTGATGTCGTTCAAACCAACATTGAAAAGAGCACCCTGGAGTTGGAGAGAGAGTAGCACAGGCCAGACACCTTTGCCACCGCGGAGGCATGTCCGGATTTCCCTTGGGCTGGAGTGGGGATGGGGCTTCTTTTTTCCTCAATGACGTAAATGCGTCATTGTCATCCCATTGCATTAACATCTCATGTCGTCCCATGGTCAATTGAATGGCTTTCCTTAGTGGTGTTCCTTGGGAGATGCATTTTCTTTTCAGTTGCTCAGCCGCCTGGAGTGTCAGGGAATCGAAAGGATCAGACTTCCTTGGGTTCCTTTTAAGCTCGCTTGAACTCGCAGGCTGACGCAGAAGCCGGAACCTCCTGCCTGCGTGCGCCACTTAGATTGGGAAAAGACCTCTACGTGTGGCACGCCTAGCTATCTCGGAGCATATGTGAAGCTTGTGCCTGGTACAGCCATTTTGGCTTTGTGTTGTTGTGATGATTTGGTTTCCAGTTTCATCCGGAATGGCAAAACGGAAGTCTGAAACAAACATCTGCTGGACTCTGACCCTTTTTCTCTCACCAGCAAGCCTCTTTTGCTACGCATTGCCAGCACGCTTACCCAGAAATTGCACGGAATTCAATGGCGCCCTGCGCCCGGCGGCCCGTTTGGTTTGAAGCCGGGCGTTGATGGCGCTGGATCGCTGGGATCGCTGGGATCACTGGGATCGCAAGTCCATCCACCCCATGGACACCGCCGGCTCGGGCTGGACGCGCAGCTCGGGAGCCGAGTCCTGGAGCCCGCTGCAGCGCATCGTGGACCTGGAGAGGTTCGGGGCGGCCCTGCTGATCACCTCCGAGTGCGGCTCGGGAAAAGTGGGGATCCAACAGCGAGAGACCAGATCCCCCCAAAATCTTGAGGAGAAAAAGACAAGCAAACAAGCAAACAAAGCAAACAAGCAAGCAAGCAATCAAAGAAACACGCTCGGACTCGGGTGTTGGAAAGGCGTTTTTTTTTGGGTCCCAAGGGTCCTTGGGGCTCAAAAAGACTTGTGCCGAGGCGATGGCTCGGCCTGGCAGCCGGGGGGTCCCTTCGAGCAGGGCCCCCAGCTTCTGCTCCCCGGGGGCAAGTACAGCGTGCGGCCCACGCAGCTGCACGGCGAGAAGGTCCACACCAGCCGCAAGAGGCCGCTCCAAAACATCAAAACGTCAAAACCCACGGTCAGCCCCCAAGCCCCACTATGGGTACCCCCAGTGGAACCTCCCAAGCCCCACTCAAGAGTAAACAGGGTGGGGGAATTCACCCAAAACGGTCCCGTTCGCCGAAAAATAGGAAGCCGAACATGGGTGGTGAATTCTCACCCATCCGTTACAACGGTCAAATGAGCACCGAGGTATCGAGATCAGTCCATGCTGGCGGTGGAGCTCATGGCGCAGGGCCTGGTGGAAGCCGGGGTTCCGGAGGACGGACGCGGAAAGAAGCGGACGAAAGAAGGGGCCTGAATGGTTGGAATGTGGGCATGGAAGGGTTGGAAAAGGATCCCTGAAGCTGGGTGATCTTTTTTTTTTTTTTTTGGGGGGGGGGGGGGATTTTGTTGTTTTTTTCCTCTTTTTTTCCCCAACAGCTGAAAGCTTTGGGGTCGATGAGCCCAGATACGCTCCGGGGTGGTCCGGGGCGGCCCTGAGGGAAGGTTCCACGAGGGGTTCCACCAGGGTTCCACGAGGGGTTCCACGAGGTTCTGCGAGGGCTGCGGGGTGGTGCGAGCGCACCGCATGCCCTGAGCTTTTCTTTTTAATGGCAAGTAGAGCTTGCTTGATCTGGACAAATCAGACCTGCGCCTAGCTCGTTTGAGCTGAGGAAACAATCGCTCCTCCAAGCAGCAAGCTCGAGGTCTAAGAACTGTCACAGAAGCTACCAGCCACATCATTCAAGAGAAAATGGACACCATGGATTATGCACATCCTCAAAAGTGCCCTCCCTCCCCTTTGCGTGCTTGGGAGGATTGCATCATCCACTTGGACTGCCACGACGACATGGACCCCTCCTTCGACCCGCTGCGTGAGATCCCTTTGTTCTGGAGCCGGTTCCTGAACCCGGTGACCAAGCACCGGGACGCGCTGATCTACTACTTCGGCTTCTCCGTGGACACCGGGGCCTGGGCGCTCACCTGGACCGACAGCCAGCTGGAGTCCAAGGTCTGCATCATCGAGCCCTCCATGGTGCTGCCGCCCGCGGGGCCGCAGGACGGCGTCCCAGGCGCCGGCGGTTCAATGGGAGTCGATCTGCCCCCGTGGGTCGCCTCTTCTTTTGTTTCTGGTGTTCGGGGAGGAGAAAAGCAGATAGTTCGGGGGAACAGTGCCATATTCGCGGGGTAGGTTCCTGGACAATTCCCATTTGCTTGTCCGCTTTACCGTTCATTGGATTTGTTTTAGGCAACTCCCACATTTCCTCTCAATAGTTCTCAGCCGGCCCAAAGTCATTCTGAAGGAAACCGGACATACTGTGGATGGACGAAATCCGTTCGCACCACCGTTCAGAACCCCCACGGAATGATGAGCGTCCCCGACGTAAATCAGCCTGTTTTAAACCATGGTTTTTCTTTCGTGGTGCGAAATGGATTTCGCAATCATCCACAGTTCAGGTGAACAGAATTTGTTCCGCCACCATCCACAGACCTGATGGCCGGCTTCCTGTTGATTTCCCTTCTGAGCAAAAAAGTGAAAAGGAGCCAGACATATTTTGGAAGCATCCTCAGCCAGGGTTCCACTTCCCGACTACAAGGAGGGTTTAAACTGAGTTCTCTTTGGGGAAATGAACCCCTTGGTTTAAGTCTAAGGGCAAGTCAAAAACGTGGAGCAAACAATTTGGTTTCATTTGAATGGTTTTCGCAACCATCCACAGTAATTACTAATTACCTTTAAAAAACGGGTACGATCAAAAACTAGACACACCCCTGTTTAAAGCCAAAGTTGCTCGAAGACGACATGTTTCGGAACAAGACATATGGGGATTGATCCATATATGGTCCTTTGGGTGCTTGTTTGGAATTAATGATCAACCAGCCATCCACCATCCGCAGCCATCCGCAGAAGTCTGAGAACCCAACAGCCCAACAAGCCAACAGCCCAACAGCCCAACAGCCCAACAGCCCAACAGCCCAACAGCCCTCCAACCATCCGCAACCATCCGCAGCCATCCGCAACCATCCGCAACCATCCGCAACCATCAGCAACCATCCGCAACCATCCGCCGTATTCTGAAAAAAAACACCTCCGCGCGCATCACCCCAGGGCCTTTGTTGAGACTCCCAAAGTTTCGCTGAACGACTGTGTTCAATCCGCCTCAAACGGGACATCATGGACCATCCACCATCTGCAAAGAAATCCGCAACCATCCGCCGTGTTCTGAGAACCCGCGCTTCGGCCCTCTGTTTCTGCAGAAGGCGCCCGGCTGGTGGTCTCCGACGCCCCGGGCACCTCCAACCTCTGGCTGCGCCCGGCGCAGCGCCTGCGGGGGGTGGCGGCCTGGACCGGGCCCGCACTGCCGGGGGCCAGCGGGGGCCCGCCCCTGGCGCGGCGCCTTGGGGCGAAGGCTTTTTTTTTTTTCTTTTGAGGGTGATCTGGTGATCTGGTGGCTTTGGTTTAGTCTTTTGGAGCCCAAAAGAATTGGTTGAGGTGGAGATGCTGGTGCCTTTGGTACTTTCGGTCCTTCGGCCTCTCTGCAGACTTGCCTAGGTCTTTTGGAGCCCCTCAAGCTCAGATTTCAGCTTGGTTTAAGTGGAAACCAAACAAGGATGAACGCCATGTTGGGGGTGACCTATTTTGACCTGCCTTGTATTCTCCTTCTTGGGTGGCTGTGAAAGTTGGCGCAATTAATTTCTCACATGGTTTCAGCAGCCCCACGAATGGTGCCACAAGCAAAGACCAAGTTGGTGTGCACAGTCCAAACTCCAAACCATACGTTGTGGCAATAAGGCCTTTTGTTTTTGGCTGGGGTAGACCCATTTAATAGCAGGTTCTGATTGCGAATCATTCGTTGATCCGGCGTTCAACTGTGTTGGATGCAGTCTTTTTTTTCTCTTTTTTTTACGGTTTTGTTTCTCAACGTTTATCAATTGTCATCAATGCTCATCAAGGGCAATCAATAGCTATCAGTTTAATGAGTCTGAGTGCCCTGCCAAAACACACTATTGGCGCCTCCTTTTTTTTCCTCCTTTTGTTCTCCGTGTTTTTTCCCCCCGTTTTGAGTCGTCATCGTTTCTTCTAGCAACAAACCAAGCGTGAGTGAGTGACTGGAGGTGGCTGGCGGGTTATATGCCCTACGCCCCAGAGGGGGTGCTGGCCTTCCTGGATCCGGCGCCGGAGGCGAAGCGAGAGGGGAAGGAGACATGGGAATGGCCCGTTTTGCTGATGGGTTGATGGGTTGATTCCCCATTCTTTTCAACCAGCCTCTTTTTTTTTTTCTCCCAACAGCCAGCCGCTTTTTTTTTGGGGATTGCGGAGGAAACGGAATGAAACTGCAAGACTCGCCTCGGGAGTTCATTTCTGAATTCATTTTGCATTCTATTGATGACCCCCAGAAATAGAATCCGTTTTGGGGATTTGCCAGGAAACTGCAAGTTTATAGGGGGTCATTCCATTTCTCGTTCCCTGCGAACTCCAAGTTTTGGGGGATTCCCTCGGAAAGTCCCAAGGAACCGCCGGTTGGATGGTTTTATAGGTAAGCCGAAAGTTGGATGGGTTTGGGTCGGGGGTCATTCCATCAGGGCTGCTGCGAAAGTTCTTCGAGCTTACACAAGCGCTGCTTCACATGGAGTCATTCTCGTAGCAATTCCAGCGAAGCTGATCCAGCCGTAAGAAGCCGTCAACCAACAAATGCAAGACAGTTTCTGTCCAGAACTAGCCTAACCCACCACAACTCTGAACAACCACAACTCACCTGTAGCCAACACAGACAACCCTCAAGCAATGGTCAGGCTCCCCCCAAAATGCTTGCCTCCTCTTTGAAGCCCGGTTTTGCTCCAAAACAGAGAGGAGGACCACACACACACACACACCTACTTGCCCTATGCGTGTCACCCAACCCCAGCATTTTTTTGCTCCCACGCCCCGTGCCCAAAAAGACTTGATCCGTAGGCGGGTTTGGAAGACCTGCCGTGCCACACGCAGCTCTTCTGGGACCCCTTGGTGAAACCGGAAAAGGCGCAGCACCTCTTGTGGGAGCTCACGGAGTTCGTGGGGGCCACCTCCATGCGGAACCACCGAGCGGCCGGGGAATGATTCGAATCGAGTCGAAAGGAACGTGAGGCCTTTTTGACTTTGGCCAAAATGTACGGCCCCCCAAAAGAAAAGGCATGTGCCAGGCATATTGAGAAACAAGGGGGGCGGGAAGAGGAAAGAGGCGTGCCTTAGTGCGGTATTTGCCACATAAAAAGCTAACGTGCCTGATTCCACAGGTCCTAGGTATGAGAAACTGGTCAACCAAAACGGGATTGGGCCAAAAGGACCACCCGCAGGCTGCCACAGAAGAGATCCTGGTGAAAGGGGGGCCGCAGATGTTGCTGGCCATCCTGGCACAGGCAGGGTCAAGTTTTCTTTGCTCAGTAGCTGGTTGGAAGGGAGCCCAGGACCGGGGGGCATCCAAATTCGCTTTTATAGAGGGAGCCAAGGAGCTTCAAAACCATGGTAGAGTAGTTTTAGACAGGGGTTGTGCTTGTGTGCCTGGGACGCTTGTTTCAAGGGCGACCCGACCGGTTTGGACGGGCTTGCTTTCGGCCTGTTTTTGTGGTTCGGCACTGGTTGTAGCTGCTTCTTCGTGGGCTACGCGTAGATTGCAGTCCAGTATGCTTTGCCGGATTCGACTTTCTGAATCCTAGAAGAAGGTGCAAGTCATGTGCCTCCTTGCAATGTGAATTGCTCGGAACTCGGGTTGGCACCTGTGTCCACAGCAAGGATGGTATGCTTGCACACAGACGCCGATTTTGGCTGTCCTTGGTTTTGTCCAACAGCCTCAAATGGGCACTGATATGTCAGATTATATAGCAGTTGAGACTCTTTTCAAAATTGCCCCCACTGGGAGCGAATGAGGTTTTCGTTTTAGTCAAGCTTTTGACAAGGTTGCTCCGATCCTCCCAACAAGCGACCAAACCACAAGGGAATTGGAACAAGGGTCTTTCGAGTCTTGTGCTTTCCTTTTCCAGGGCCAAATTTGGTACACATGTAAGGGATACACCTTTACAAGCATGTAGAGGTTCTAGAAACGCTATATAGATAGCCACCATGGTCAGTCAGGGTCGCCTTCTACTTCGGCCTTTGGGGCTTTCCATTTCTGCGCACAGTTTTTGAAGGCCTATGTTGGAACCTACGTACTGTGGATGCACGAAATCCGTTTCGCACCACCTAAGATTCCCTGGAATGATTCGATTCCCCCGGAAATGCCAACAAGTAATGGTTTCCCATGGTTTCAAAGTGGTGCAGGATTTCGTCCATCCACAGTAGGTCGCGTGAGCAACCATCAAAACCCGGGTAGATGAAGGTTAGCAAGGGACCATCCCAACCGTAAATAGCTGCGGAGATCCAGCTTCCAAAACCTCTTGAAGCATGGCTCGATTGCGACCATTTGAATCCCCGTGTTTTGATTCATGCATGTCTTTGGCTGGACGCCTTTCTGGGATTTTTTGGGTTTTGAGTCCAGGACCCCCGCGTCAGGCGCCGCGGTAGCCTCGTTTGGCCTCGCAGGTCACCAGCCACGAGGACCTGGCGATCCAAGTGCTGTGGCTGCTGCAGGCCTTGGCGGCGGAGGGCCCCACGGCCCGCTGGGCCGACACCATGAACGAGGCGCGGAGTGAGTCCGGGGGGCTGGGGGGGGGGTGTGTGACGCGGGGGGGGGGGGGAAACGGGGGGTGACTTTTTTTTTGGTGGGGGGGAGGGGGAGGGCAGGGGGCTGAGGGTGAGGGCTTTGTCAACCCCACGTGGGGGTGTGCAAGTTACACACTTTTCTGGGTACCCGCGCGTGGGGATCTACTTTTGTTCGATCCTTTTTAGGGGTGATCCCGAATTTGATAGAAGCGGGTTCGAAGGGCAATCAAACGGGAGCCAGCAGACTTTGGGGTCGAAGTCCTAGTTTTAAGACAACTCTGATCCTCGAATCGGCAAGTTTCCACGAACCTCGGGAGCCACTCATGGAGCCGGGGGGGGGGAGGTGACGTGATGAATCGGCCGCAAGGGGTTTATTGAAATTTTATCTTCCTGAGTGGCTATGCGTTGCTTTAAGTATCCAGGATGTTGCGAGCTAGTGTCGGAGACGTGAATAGGGACCGCTGCCCACTGAGCGGGAAGCAGTCAAAAACGGAACTAAGCAAAGGGAGGGGAGGAGGGAGCAAGGGAGGAAGGCAAGCATATCGTATTTGCTTGGAAAGCATGTGCTGCCAACAATGCTTTGGTGCTCTTGATGATACTTGATACGTAGAAATACAGTTTGCTTCGATGACTCTCTGGAGAACTGGTCCCGTCATCAGAACGATCAGCTCCGAGTTCAAGGATTTCAGATCAACTTTCAGACCGGTTTCGGAGTTCCCCGACCCCAACAGCTCCTTCGGCTGAACATGAAGTTGAAGCCCATTTGTCAGCAGGCTTGCAGGGAATGAGAGGTGACTTCCCACAGTGATACCAAGTTGAACCTCTCCCTCTCAGTACTTGAAACCTGAAATGGAACTCCCTCCAAAAACCCAACTTCTCACGTTTTTGTTTTTTTTCCAGGTTTTTTGTTAAATGCAAAGGGACTTGGTCCAAGGGACATGTCCTCGAGCTTCCAAGTTCCGGCTCTGCGCGAAGTTCGCAGGCCTTGACCCCGGCCATGTCGCTGCCGGACTCGCTGTGCGGCGGGGCGGACTTCGTGCAGCAGCGGCCCCGGCTGCTGGCGGCGATCCTGGCCTTCCTGGCCAGCTGCGCCTCGAGGTGCCCCACCTGCCGGGAGGAGTCCGGGGTCCGGGGTTGGGTTTGGTGGGGTGGGGTTGAAGGTGGGGGTGGGGGTGGAGGTGGGGGGTGGGGTTGAAGGTGGGGTTGGGCTGGGTGGAGGTGGGGTTGGGGTGGGGTTGAAGGTGGGTTTGGGTGGGGTGGGGTGGGGTTGCAGGTGGGTTGAGGGTAAGCTGGGTGGAATTCTGCTGAATGGGGCTTGTTGTTTTTTTTGGGGTTGGTGGAATTGACAAAAGTGAGGATGGCAAGGTCGAAGGGCGGCACTTTCTCTGCCGCCGTTTTAGCTCCAGCCTCATTTTGCCAGATTGCTGGACTCCGTCTTTTCTCCCAGATATGCAGGAGGACGACAACGAATCAATCGGGGAGAGCTTGCAGCCCGTGCATCGAAGTCACCACAGCAACTTGCCCTTGAAGCCAGATCCTGGCGATCCCCACGGCTGGCAAGCTCGCTTGGCCTTGTTGCGGCATTCCGGCTGTCCTTTGCAACTCGCAGCGCTTGGCCGGCAGAACCCGCAGACTTCGGCGGTGTTTGGCAAGATGAGGCGCATGGTGAAAGACGCGCCAGAGGAGGGCTGGCAAAAGATCCTTGAACCATTCCTGGGGCACCTGGATGACAAAAAGGAGCAGCTCACGGCCCTTCGTGAAGAAATGGATCCTGTGGCAAGTTTGCAGTGCACGCCCACCCCAGATGGAGCAGAGCCCAGCCAGGGGGTCAAAGATCTCATCATGCTGGCAGAAATCTACAGACTGCTGTCAGGCCAAGAGATGAGTGCTGTGAGAAAAGCTGCAGTCTACCCACGCTTGCTCAGCAAGAAGACCATGGATCAACACCTTAGGACACCCTGGAGGATTCAAGTTTGGTATGTGCTCTTTCCACTGCTGCTGTTCATGTTGTGCTTCGCCCTTCAGAGCTTTCTACTCCACGTCGCCACGGCCTTCTATGTCCGCTTCATGGCTCGGCTCGAGAACTCGGTGGAATCCTTCGACGCCAACTTGACCGCCGTTGAAGGTGGGGAGCTCTTCGATTTGGTGGCCCGAATGGTGGCAACAGATGCCGCGAGCGATCAGGAAGCAGTGCCGGATGGCAACCACAAGATCCCAACCTTCGTTTTGGACCTCTCAGGCGCCATTCCCGGGGCACTTTGCGTGTCGGCCTTTGCCTTCTCTGCCCTCAAAGGACGGTTTCACATCGGCTTGTGGTACAAGACCTTCCTCATTGCATGCAGCATGGCGATCATAAAAGGAGTGCTGGACATCGTGACGGTCCTTCCTGATTCCATCGGCTGGCAACAGTGCAAAGATCGGCTTGGGCCGGCTGCCTACGACAAGATGCTGAATCGACATTTCTTTCAATCCCCTTTGAAGACCTTAGTCGAGGCGATCAGTGATGAGATCTTTGGCGTCGACGGGAAACGCATTCGGTATTGCGCTGACATGATGGTGTCCGGGCACACCTACTTTGCTGCCTTGTTCTCATTGGCTGCTTACAAACTGGCTGGAGCCATCGAGCTAACGAAGCGGGTACAGATCTGGGTCGGGTTTTTGTGCGTGGCCTGCGTCACCGTGGAGGTGGTCCTGGTGGCAGCGGCTCGGTTCCACTACACGGTAGATATGATCATATCTGTAATTCTGGTGGTCTTGTTTTGGGACAGCCTCTACCTGGAGCAAGTGGCCTCCGATTGGTCGGAAGGCTACAATTGGCGGGACCCTGATATGTTTGAACAGTCCTGTTGCGGGAGTTGTGGAAGCTCGGACAGTCGCGGCTTGAGTTTAGGGAGATCCGAGACGACTTCGAAAGGTATGCCCAAGGTACTGCCGTCCCAAGCCACACACTTGATCAACATGCGCATGCTTTCAGGGGTCCCATCCTGGCAAGATGTTGGCAAAGAACCCGCAGACAAGCAGAGCAGTGCACGGACTGAGAGGCAGCCGATGCTTGGGCCATGAGATATCCTGCAGGGTGTGCTCTGTTTTGCCAGTGGCGCGCTGACTCCCACACAGCTCAGAGAGCAGTTGCAAGTCCTTGGCTGGCAAACCGTTCTTGGCAGGCCGGGCCTCCGCTTTCACCTTTGGCACATGCGTTGTCTGCGTGTGACAGAATAATTCGAATCTCACGCAAACACTGCGGAGAGCGGCGTTCGCAGTTGCAAGACCCCGTGTGAACCTTCCGCGGCTTGGGTAGTTCGACCATGGCAGCCCCCTTTGCCTGGGTGGTGTTCATGCATTGGCCCGCTTCCATGTCCAGTTAAACCAAACAAGAAACAAGGTCCATTTCCATATCAAAGGCTTTTTCCTTTTCCTCTGAAGCCAAACCACCTCTTCCATGTTAAAGCTTTTTCCCGCTGAACCCCGAGCTGCAGCGGATTTGCCAAGGGGTGTGTCAGGAGTGCGCCTCGAGCCGCTGGCCCGCGGTGCTGCGGCTGGTCATGGCCGCGCTGGACACCCCGACCTCCGCGGCCGCGGGGTGCCGCATGGTGGCGCAGGTGGCGGCGCATCGGCCGCTGGACGTGGAGGAGCACCAGGCGAACGGAGGGTCTTCGGGTTTCGGGTTTCGCGATGGGTCGGTAAAAAACCCAACTTGGGTTGGGGGGGCTCATGCGATGATCCCATGATTAACTCCGCGTGGTAAAAATGGAGTGGGTTTATCTTATAGACTGAAACTTTTGCTTTCTGAATGGGGGAATGGGCCCAAAACATTTTGGAGGGGATCCTTCACTGGGGGGACCACCCCAACAAAACAAAAGAGTCAGGTTGACTTATCTGGGGTGGTCCAACACAGGGAGGGCAGGAGCCGTGAACGCCATCTTGGCTTCGGTCTGCAAGAGGCATTTCCCTGTGACACTTCATTTAGCCTGTTTTCAACGAGGGAACTTGGTTTGAGGCGGTGATCCTGAAGTTGCTGGAGATGTTGGCCAAGAGCGCCCAGATTGGTGAAGAGCTAACGCAGGCGGCGGCAGAGGCTTTGTTGTACACCACCTTCCGCTGCAACACGTCCAAGTTGCGGGTGCTGCAGCTGCTGCGCCGGCACTTCGCCTCGTGCATCTCCCAAGCCTTGGCCAGCAGCTCGGGCTTGTGCGCCGAGAAGGTGCTGACCTTCCTGCGGAGCCTGGCCTCGGCGCGGCCGCCCTCCGCCGTCTTCGAGGCCTTTCCGGAGGGCCAGGAGGGGGTGGTGGACGTGGTGATCAGGTCCCTGAGCCGGCACCAGACGGATCCCGGGGTCCAGCGCTGGGGCTTGGCCGCCCTGGGCACCCTCTGCAGCGCGGACGAGCGCTTGGCACAGAGGGCCGTGGATGCTGGAGCGGCCTCCTCGGTCATCTGGGCGCTGGGGGCAGACGTCCTGTCCCAGGCGCCGAGTTGTGCCAGCAGTGCAGTTGCGTGTCGGTCAAATTCTTCAGCTCACAGGCGTCATTTGAGACCATTGCTTGATCAACATCACCAACTGCAGTGACTAGCCCGAACCACTTGTATTTGCACCACTCGCCGGACTGGCACCGCCAGTCATTGCAAGCGCTGGTCAGCATGGTCAGCGCCACCAGCCGTGATTGGCATCGCTGGCGCCACCGATCTCAAGTGGATCACGAGCATTTGCCATCCCAGCACCCCCAGCGTCAACTGTATCCCCAACGTCAACCGCTGTGCAGCATTGACTTTGTCCGCATCCTCAGCATCAACCACGCAAACGACATAGCACACACACACACACACTCCATCCTCACAATTTGCATCATCCATTTCACTTGCATGTCCTCTTGCCCGGCATTGTTGGTATTGCTGTGCTTTCCTTGCACATTGCCAGCATCACCAGCAGAGCCAGCACCTGCATGCATCGTGAGTGCAAGCTGCTTCGTCGACCTACACACACACACACTACATTTCCAACATCACCCCAGCGTCTCTCATTGCTAAATCGCCCTCAACAGCATGACTCATCACCCGGCTTATCATCCCCCCCCGTCAACCACCTCCACCTGGACCAATCAGACGGATTGCCATGTCCAGGCGAAGTCTTTGGAGCAGGAGGCGCTTTTCTGCGCCTATGCGTTGCTTCGCACGGAGTCGGGACAGGCGAGCTGAAGAATGCACAGCTTTTTTCGATCTCTCCAGGCCAAACAGCCCGACCGCTTTGAAACCTCAGACACCTCGCTGATTTTTTTGTTTGTTTGTTCTTTTTTTGTTGGGGGGGGGGGGAAGTGAGGGTTGGCTTGTGATCGGCGGCCTGCCCCCAAAATGGAAAGTCTGGACCGCCTTCTATGCCATGGAGGTGGTTGCATGTTCTCATTGTTTAAAGAGGCAGGGGAAAACAAAATTCGACCCAACAAAACTCGACCCAACAAGATTCGACTATTTTTTGAGGGCACAGCTTATGTTTTCTCCATTTTTTTCCGGGGTGTGCCCCTCTTCCCGCGAGGCGCAGCTGGGCTCCTCCCGGCAGCTGCCGGGGCTGGCGGCCTCCGCGGTGGCGCGGGCGCTGCGGGGGGAGCCCTGCGAGGCGGCGATGTGGGGCCTCCGCATCTTCGAGCGGATGTGCCAGAGGCGCGTCGCCTTTTGGTAGATGACGGTGACGATTCCTGCGGCGTGTGGGGTGGGGTGGGGGTGGGGTGGGGTGGGGTGGGGGTGGGGGTGGGGGTGGGGTGGGGGGTGGTCAAGAAAAAGAGAAAGCGGGGGGGCTGGAATTGAGGGTTGGGTTTATTGCTGGGTAAATGTGGGGCAGCCCACTATGAGGACTTGAACAGATTGAGCACCAGATACTGTATGTGCCATGGGGTTGGTTGGGATGGTCCTCAACCTTTGAGACAACCAATGCAAGGGTGCAACAGTGAAAGGACCAATGCTTGGAAATCGCGTTGTCAACTTGTGGTCGCCCGATCAGTTTCATGCGTAGTTCATGCTCCTGGTTGAGTGCGATGGATTCCACTGTTTGGGTTGCTCTCTCCAGGCACGCGTTTCTGATCCAGCCCTACGTGGATGTGATCCTAGATGCCATGCTTGCGGAGGACCATTGGGAGCAGGTTGGTCAGGTCGGTCAGGTGGATCAGGTGGATCAGGTAGGAAGGCCATGAAAGGGATGTTTGTGTGGATCGGGTGGATCAGGTGGTTGTCATGGGGCACAGCCGCATTTGTTCCATTGGGATCTCATTGTTGTTCCGTTTCGACTGGTTTTGAACAGCGACGACAGGTACATTGACACAATGTACTTGGATGTATTCTTTTTGATGTGAGAAAACAGGGATAAGACAGGGACGCCGCAACCATTTCCTGATGTGCAACTGGTTCCAAACGTCTGGCTTCTATCTTCTTTTTGTTTTGATTGGTGCACCATTTCTTGACTCATTTGGGAGTTTCCCCCTTGTGGAGACTACCCTTGTGTCCACCAACATGGAACCCATCAGAGGGTCCGTTTTAAAGGAAGGTGGTCTTCCAAACCCCCGCCCAGGGTATCCCATGTGGCCATGAGTCAAAATCCAAATCGCACCCCTGGTGAACATCCCAATCCAACCCCTAAAATAGGTTCTAAACTGGGTGGTGAATTCACCAACCAACCAAAATGGGATCCCATTGGTTTTGACCATGGTACCATTTTGGTGGGTAGGTGAATTCCCCACCCATTTTAGTACCCATTTTAGTGGTTGGATTGAATCGGATGATGTTCACTGGGGCCGCGATTTGGGGGTTTTGACCACCCCAGCCATGTGGCGCCTCGAGGACTGCCTCTTCGGCACCATGGTGGCGGGCAGCAACGCGGTGAGCCACCTGGCGGCGGTGTGCCCCACAGCGCGGCAGAAGCTGCTGGCCAGGCGCCCGCTGCGAAGTCTGCCGGGCCGGGGGGGGGGGGGTCGTGGTGTGGATGGCGAAATCCGCTGCACTTTGGAACCATGGGAAACCGTGGTTTGTTGCTATTTACGTATGGGAAGCCAGGTCGAAACCATGGGAAACAATGGTTTGAAACCACTTTGGAGCCATGGTTGAAGCCATAAGGTTCGTGGGTATTTCAAGGGGAAACGGTATTTGATGGGTCTCTTGGGTGGTGGAAGCCATTGTTTGTTGGTATTTTCACCAAAACTTTCCAGTTGGGTTTCTGAAGGGGTGCATGGTTTCGTCCGACAGTAGGCGTCCGAAAGGCCGGAAGGTGGCCAGAGGTTGCGCTGGGGGTGTTGTTCGGGGGGGTTGGAGCAATGTTGGGCGTTGGTGGAGTTCTCCCAGACTTGCCAGAGGTTGAGTCTTGCACATTCCGTGCGCCGAGTGACTGTTTCCGAGGTATGTGCAGTTGGTGAAGGCGTTGCAGAGCATGGGCCACATCGCCGCAAGTGATGGGACTCAGGAGGGCCAGGAGAAGGAGCGCGAGCTCATGGACTGGGTCCAAGTGCTGGTGGACATCCTGGGCCCTCCGCGCCCTGTGAAGTCTGACGACCAGATTGAGCACGAGCAGCTGGTCCTGGAGGAGGAGGAGGCGGTCAGTGCCAAGGCGGTGTCCAAGTCGGGGACGAAGTCGAACTCCGGAACCAAGTCCAGGACCGGCACCAAGCTGGAGGCGACCAGCCGCAACGGCACCAAGCAGCCCTCAAGCAAGGAGCCCTCGCGGCTCCAGGGGAGCAAAGGTCCTTCCCGCACCAAGTCCCACCAGTGAAAAACTGGCACGGGGGTTCGTGCCCAACTGTGTGCCTAAGGCAGCAGCGTAAAGATAACGAATTCTCCGCCGACTGGAGAAAGAATCAGGGCTGAGCACCTTGTGCATGCTCCATCCTGGAATCCTTGGGCAGTGCTCATCCCTTGTCAGGCCTGACCAAAAGCGGCGACGCTTCGGATACGCAGGCATGGCAGTCACAGTGTGTGTGTGTGTGTGCATATTCTTGCGTGCATGACTGGACAGTAGAGCAGCGCAGGACAGCATCGCCGGTGTGATGTCCGCTGCTGTCGACAGCTTGCGTGGGGCACTCATGACGGGTTCGGGGTTCGTTTGCGGTCGCGGGTTCTGCGCGCCAGGCGAGACGGGCTTCGCTGCGCGGCGCTGCACTTCCCGACTCCACGTTCTGGCCCTAGCGATGTGAGTCTGCGCAGACATCGTGGCATTGTCAGGAAATGAATAGCGAGACCTACCGGCAGGGCCACATGATCCGTTGGGGAATACCAGCTTGATTTGTTGCCGCAAGAAGAGGTTTTCGAGCACTTGCTCCCAAGCATTCACCTGCCAAAGCTGCAGACAAGGAATTTGATTTTTATTGCATTCCTTCTGCACGGTGAACCGTGCACTCGCAGCTTCGCTCGACGTGCAGCTTGCATCGCGGTGCGCTTCAGAGAGCGAGTCCTAGCAGAGTGTCAAGCACGGGAAGCAGCGAGTCCACTGCCATAGCGCCAGGCACGGACGAGAACGCTCGGCAGAACGATATCTACCGCTTCGACGTGCGCAACAAGTGCGCCAAGTTGCAATTGCTTTGACGGACCATATGCCGCGTGTATGTGGCATTTCAACTGGGCGCCCATTTGGTTTCATAGAGATAGGAGGGCTATAAGTAAAACCATCACAATCATGACGGTAGCACCAAAAGTCAACGGATGATCGGCGCTCAATTCGGCTGTGAGTCAGAATCAGGCACCAGTCCACTCATTTCACTTGGGCAATGCCTTGGTTCGGCACGCCCGAACTCCAAGTCCACATCAACAATTTTCACATTGACGCCACCAAAATCGTCCAAACACTGCGCAAGCAGCAACAAGCACCAGCAAGATCCTGTGAAAGCCAAGTTTCGAAGACCCATGGCTAGAAAGCATCCAACAATCCAACAATCCAACCAGTCCATTTCCGCCTTCCTTGAGTCCTTAAACCCACAAAAAGTCTCACCCTTAAAGCCTTTGACCCCTACCCGGGGTTCCCCCCTCCAGGGTGTGGGCTTGCGTGAAGCCCGTGGCCGGCGACCCTCCCTCGGCGCGCTCCGGCTCCAAGGCAGCTGGGAGTGAAGGAAACCCATGCGATCGCTGCGAGAGATGCAGGGTTTGCGACGTGGAACCTCCATTTTCACCGTCCATTGCCTATGGTTTCCTTTATTCGACCTCCAAAATAACCATCCAACTGAATGAAGGGAGCCCTCGATGGTTTCCTCTATGGTGAATCACCATCCTCTGTGGAATCCTCTATGGGATGAGCCAGCTCTATTTTCACCGTCCTCGCTGATAAACCGTGCAACTGGTGGTTTCCGTTGAAGTGAGCCTCGAAAAAGGAACCCATCCAACTAGTGGTTTCGGTGGTTTTCGTTGAAGGGAATCCCAAAACGGTTCATTCCCTGATTCCTTACTGAGCATTATCCAACTGGTGGCTTCCTTTTTGCGTGAATCCCCAAACGGTTCATTCCCTCATTCCTTGAGCAGCAAGCCAAAGGCTGTACCGTTTTGGGATATTAACATTCCATTGAATTTCTCCAGCGAGATAGGACATGGAGTGCTTGGAAGGGCCGTTTTTTCGGTCAGCTTTTCTGCACACTTCACGCCTTCAAAAGGGAAGTCCACTCCAGGGCACTCCATATTGGCCAGAGTGTCCTATGGCAGTTGGCTTGCAGTATGTTATCAGGAACCATGTCATACATGCGGCTTGAAGAGGCAGAAGGCTGCAGAGAAGTTTTCTCAATGTTCAGGCAGTGGTATGTAGGGACAGCATCTTCTTCTTCGGCGGGTACACCAAGAAGGCGCCCGGTCGAGTGTCACAAGAGTCGGTCGATTCTCCCAAATGGCTCATGGTGCACGGATGTCTCGACAGTCAATGTTCCGTGGGGTTGGGCGAGTCACTCAACAAAGTGTTGGAAGTTTGGGGAACTGCTCAAATCATCCCGCTCCATTCAATGCGGGTCCTGGTTATAGCGCAACGTGGAGTCGCTGTCCGTCGCTTTGCAATTGCAAGCTCGCCAAAACGTGAATGTATGACACCGGTCTTCTCATCTTGCTTGTCCTCTGACCGGGCCATTGGTCCGTTGAGCAGGACGGGGACTACTTCAATGATCTCTTCGAGTTCAACATCCCCTCGGCCCATTGGACCCGCCGGGCCCCAGCGAGCGGCATCAGGGCCTGAGACGACCTCTTGACCACCAGGCATCGATTCAGGGCAAAAGCCCTCGGTCCGCACAGACCACTCCTGCGTCGTCTACGAGGCCAAGCGACTTTATCATGTCATGTCGCACTCACGCGCATGGCACACGATCATAAACGCATCAGTTGGATTCAATCATCTTCAGTCAGCTTCAGTGTATGACATGTGACTGTTGAGGCGAGCCTCTACATCTTTGGAGGATTTGATGGCCGCACTCGATTCCAGGCAAGCCAGAGACAGCTGCCTTGGCACGCCTTGTTCTAATCGGAGTGCGCTCAACAGGATCTGCACCAGTTCAACACGGAAGATAGAGATTGGTTTCAGGCCTCAGATTTCGATGCCACGTGAATTGGTCAGACTCTGAGAAAGAAAGTGACAGGTGTCTGAGACGGACAACATGCCGGTTGGTCGCTTTGGTCACTCTGCCGTGGTCTACCAGTCGAGCATGTTGCCTGGAAGCTTCAGCGCGTTGAGCAGGTGATTCGCATGGGAGGTCTTTTCCACATCCCCCAAGAATCATCCCATTTCATAATTTTTTCCTAGTAAACTAGCGGGAAATTCTGGAAGAGCTGGAAGACCAGGTTTGTCTTTGGCGGCTGGGATGGCCATGATACCCTGGATGACCTCTACGAGTTCTCCATCACGACCAGCCAATGGTGCGCACGAGAACCGCACATTTAGGGGCCCCGCATGGCAAAGGCTCGAGAGATGCAGTTCGTCACTTCTCAAGTTCCATTGCCACGGAGCTTGGTGGCTCCCAGCCATCCGGTTCCTTAGGTTTTTAGCCTTTTAGTGTTTAGTGGTAGTTTTCACTTAACCAACTAAAAGTTAAACTTTTGGCGGGGATCTGAGGGCAGGGAGATGATTGCACCTTCCCATCCTCGTGATATGGGCGTTGATCAAAAGGTCCTTTACATGGGGTGACCATTAGGGAACCCACCCAAAAAATATGATATTTCCTACCAAATGGGAAAGTGACCCAGGGTCATAAAACAGAAAAAGAACCCACTAAATGGGAAAGTTACCCATGGTCATTTGGGGGCCGGGAATGTTGATCAACCCCGATATCTGTTGACTGCTAGTGGGTTGGATCTTTAAACTTTAACTTTTTGGGAAACCAAGGGGTTTTCCACTAAACCCCCAAAAGGTTAAACTTTTTGCTGGGGGGTCAACAGCAACCAAGATCTAAGCCTGGTGGTTTGTTTCTCCTTTGCATCCCACAAGTTTGCGGTTGCAGGTACAGCGTGCCTGGTCGTGGGGATGTGCCGCCGCCACGGCCTCGGCATGGTCACAGGCAAACTTCTGCAAGCTCCTGTGAGTTTGTCCTAAATGTCAGGACCCCCAGTGTTTATATGTTTTGGTCATTCTTGTGGTGAATTCTTTTGGTGAATTCTTTTGGGCCTAAATGTCAGCACTTTTGGTGAATTCTTTTTGGTCAGGCAGACCAGCAGCAAAGATATCATTGGGAGGCTTCGGCCGACGCGTCTTATGCCGAGGTCCAGGTATCGGCACAGCGCGGTGGTGCACGGCTGCGCCATGTTCGTCTTCGGTGGTGTGGATAAGCGACAGGAGCGGATGGATTGACATGGGCATGGCTCAAAACCGCAGGTTTTAGCCTTTGCTTCCATTTCCATTTGGTGCCATTTGGGGACTTTTTTTTGGAGCCACAGCCAGATGACCTTTCGATCAGCGAAATGGTCGACCTGGTTACCCTGAGTTACTGGGGATGGTCCTGGATCCCTGAGATTCGAGCTTGGACAGCGAAGGGTTGCCGTCAAAGCAACGGCGCGCATGCTATTGTTTTTTTGGGAGGGGGACCCAAGTTCCCTGCAAAAGCAGCTGGCCAACTCCATTTGGTCATGTTCTTTGAAGGCACCGGAACTCTCATCAAGTTGGATCCTTCGGCCGAACAAAAATTGGGTTCGGCCCCCTCGAGTTCATATGGGACCAACACGAGAGGTCAGTTCAGAGTCGTTTGGCTTCTGATTTTGGCGAGGCGAGGTTCTCTGATCTCTGCGAGTTCAGCTTTGACACACGGCGGGTCTCCAAATTGCAGCGCTTTGCGTAGCGGCGAGAAGAGCTTCATGCATGAGCTTTCATGCGTTGCCGAGCTTCATTTGACACGTTGATGTCACCTTGGGCATTTGATGCTTGATTATGAAGAGCCAGTTGCTTCAGTTGTGATTGCAATGTGATGGCTCAGGTCCTGGTCGAAGGTCAAAACAGTGCCCGACTCAGTCTTGCATCTCTCAAGCTAGCCATGTGCAACTTGGGACGAACGCTGTGGATCTTTCTTTTCATGACCAAAACATTTTGCACGCAGACTGGGGATCCGCCCTCTGCCCGAACCTTCCACCGTGCGGTGATGCAGCAGTCTCAGTGAGAGAACCGCCGGGTGCGACGCAGAGTAGATCAGCGAGACTGTTTTCACACTTATGGCCCTTGCAATGAACTGATTCTAAGACGCAAACGCACACACAGCTAGCTGCTTATGAGTTGGCCTGCATTAGGTAGATGTAGAGCAGCCTCACCATGTGTCAGTGACGAAGACGAGGTATGGGGGCTGTATGTACATCCTGGGTGGTGCCAGAATCCCAGCGGAGCCACGTCCTTCGCTATGCAAAGCTTCAAGGTTAGGTTTGGTCCAAAGCCCAAGGGCCAGTTTGGTCAACCATCGGGGCTTTGTCCAGGGAAGTTGAAGCAAACTGGCCGACTGGCCAGTCAGAAGCATTTCTTGAAAAGGATTCCCATTTGTCCCCTCACACCTGCTGCAGTTTGACGGCACGCGGCGCAACGACATGTACAAGATTGCGCCAGCCTCAGCAACGAGATCCAGGGCATCCCAGAATCTCAGGGCTGACCAGTTAGGACTGCCTTGCAAAGAAATTCAGTCCCAACAGCAAAGAACTCCTCCGGCTGACCAGTTGTGTTATGTCGGAGTTGTCCGCAGTCCAAAGCAAGCAAGCACTACAAGCCCTACACCTCTTGGACAACGCAGACAAACACAGACGACAGAACAAGTTTTATAACTAACTATTTGCGAGTGCAGTGAGGGGGGAAGCGAGCTCGAGCTTATTGTCCAAGCGATTGCATGTGGAATGGTTTGCAATCAGGGTGATCAAGTCATAGACCTCCCCTGACAAATTCACTGAGTAGCATGGACCTCGCCCCGACAGATGGGTGGGCAACATGCGTTTCCTTTGCGCAGATTTTGTTTGTTTCTTTTTGTTAAGCTTCGGCCTATCAATGGTTGGTGATGTTTGTTGACTCCCTGCAAGAATAGGGTCGATCGTTATTTGACATGCTAAGGAATATGGGACCCAACCTTCCACCCAACAACCAAGCGGGTGGTTGATACAGGAGAACTCCCGTAATCCTGAAAGCTACTACCCCGCCCCCTCTACCAAAAAGACCGATGCCAACCCACAAGCTCAGGCGTTCATACCTTTTGAAAGGTCTTTGAAGGGTTTCGCGGAATGTTTCTCAGGCGGTCCCAGAGCAGCTGCCGCGGGGTGACGAGAAGCGGCGGCGTCGCATGCAGCTCAGCGGCGACGATGCTGAGGCACGGGCGCTGGTTGGACCGTGGATGGACGAGGTCCATATCGCACCACCGTTCATGAACCCAACAGAATGGTTGATGCTGGATGCTTTTTGAACGGACCTTCTTTGCGTTTGTCTTTCTTTGAGGGCCGGTTTCCCCCAAACGGGATGAACCCATCATAGTGAATCACGTCGATTCCCCGACGTAAATAGCAACAGACCTGGTTTCCTTGGTTTCAAAATGGTGCAGGATTGCGTCCATCCACAGTATGGACCGCAGGTCTTGGTCCTTTCCATTTACCGATCGGGCGAGCCGTTTTGGGATTGCCCAATTTTTGAGCCACACCCAAATAGTACTTCGAAGGGGTGGCAAGCTTGCAACCACATGAAGCCTAGGAGTGCAGGCAAGCACTCCAAAGAAATTTCGGCCGATCGTTTAATAGCTGGCTGAGCCGTGTTTTTTTTTTTTTTTTTTTTTTTTTTTTTTTTTTTTTTTTTTTTTTTTTTTTATGCGGCCGCCCGAGGGGTTTAAGGGGGAGCTGAGCTTGGAAAGTCATACCGGTAGACCACAAGATGCGCCATGGCAAAACACCCATTGAAGCCTCCGAAAGGGATTGTGGCAAAAATGCCAAGGGAGGCATGGCCATGACTTGCCGAGGGAACATTTTGAACATGGCATTGGTATGTCAGGGACACCGAAGGTTTTTCTTCTTCTTTTTCTTCTTTGTGATGCATGTTGCTCTGCTTCGTTTTGCACACAGCCATACGACAACAACCATAGAATAGGTAATGCCGTATATCTAGAAGCTGGTCAGGGGGTACTCTTGTGGTTCAAGCGGCTGGGCAGGGGCCCGCAATTTGTTGCAGAGGGCGGCTTCTTGCTTGAAGTTTTTTCCACCGTGTCCGGAGAGGTCTTCTCTGCAAATATGTTTTCCAGGCCGCGCGGCAGCGCTCGCAGTTTTGTCGCGCGAGGCAGCCGCGGAGCCTGAGATCGGTGAAGTGGAAGGCGGGCGCTTGCGCAGCCCATGGTCGGCGCTTGCGAAGATCCGTCAGGAGGTTTGGCGTTGGATCGATTTCGGCGGCGATGTTGGGAGGAACAATCTGGTTCATGAAGTCCCCAAGGTTTGGGGAGCTTTAGGTTGATCCGTTTGTCTTTTTTGGTGGCTTTGGCACGGCTTGAGCCGACTGGGGCTGGGTTGGCCGGGGAAGTCGTTTGACACGGCGACTCTCCAGAGACAGAGCTTTGCCTTTCTGAGTTGCCTGAGGCCCGCACGAGAACAACAAGGAGACCTCACGTCTGCGGCTGCAGGCATTTGGGGGGGGGGGAGGCCACCGGTGCATACTTTCAAGCTTCAACTTGCCCTCTGCAGCAATGAACGCCTTGCCGAGTTTGCCGCGGCAGTCATCATGGTAGTTGTAGCGTTTGACTATTCCCACTCCAAATGGTTGGTGGTTAGTTGGTCTTGTGTTGTGTTTCTTGACATGTCGCCCCCAAAACGCTTCAGTTTCGTCTGCAAGCTCTGAAGCCTTTGGACAGTGGGCAGTATTGGTGAAATCTGATTGAACAAATGCTGCATATTAAACGGGGATTCTTGTTTCGGGTGCCTGCTGGCTCTGGGTTGGGGGATGGTCATGGATCCCAATGGCCATGCCGCAGAATTGGGAGCACATACACCAAGACCACCATCCCGGGTAGGGTGACCGTGATTCTCCTGGAAACATGGCAGCATGTCTGGGCCCTGACACGTTCCCGCTAATGTTGACCCAGGATGAAAAAAAACCCGTCCCACTATTAGGGGGGTGGGGACCCCTCCAACAGTGGTCTGAATCCCCAATAAAAGGGGACACCCCCTATCAATCAACCGGGAGTTTATGAGTCCGGGGTTAGCATGATGCCCAACTAAGAAACTGGGTTCGCTTTCGGATCTGCCAGGTGCTGGAGCTCCAAAAGCGCTTGGAGAGTGAGCTCGAACGTGCGGGTCTTGAAGGTTTCTGAAAACTTGAGACGTCGGAAGGTTCCCGTGAACCCGTCTCCTTCTTCTTTTTCTGCTTCTTCGTCTTCTGCGTTTGGTGCTTGCGGTTTGAATGCAACTGGATCATCGCACTCTCAAATCGATCACAGGACATGGAGTGCTTCTTTCTGGTTTGATGGGCATGGCTTGTAAAGCCCCCCCCCAAGTGCAGCATGCACCGCGGTCGATCGTGGCCAGTGCCGGCTTACTTGGGATCCTGAGTGAAATGAGCCGTCATCAGTTTTTGGTCATGTGGCCATGGGTCAAAACCCCCGTACCCCCAGTGAACATCCCAATCCCCACTAAAATGGATTAAAATGGAGGTGCACCAGTGGTACCATTGGTTTTAACCCACAGCCATGTGTTTGGGTGGTTGGGGAGTACAGCTGAAGCGTGCTTTT
>CAUJNA010003744.1:72500-80000 GCA_963377175.1 Effrenium voratum | reverse complement strand
CAAGGGCGAAGAAGATTAGATAGGGCTGCGCGCAATGGTATGACCTGGCGCAGGCAGCTTCTGCATGCGCGCATGGAGCATATCACGGCGTCAAGCATCCCAGGCGGACCTTCCCATGTCCCAGTCTGCTCGAGGTTCGGCCGTGGGAGTGTCGAGCTTTTGCTGGAAGCGCGAGAACATGTTCGCCACGGTTTGTACCCACCGTCAACAGCCATCCGTGTGCGGTTTGCATCCGCACGTGAAAATGAGCCAAGCTGTTGTGAGAGGCTCGCTGAGTTCTCAGGCGCCAAGCCAAGAGACCCATGGCACGTGGAGGCAAGGGCCTTTGCTTGGTTCGCGGCATGTGCCTCAATCCATTTGTGATTGGCATTCCACAAGGCAGCCAGCGTCCAGATGGCTGACAGTTCGATTTGGGGGGGCAGCCTCCATGTTTTGAATGCTGCTTGCAAGGCCTCGCGCGAGAACTCGAAAAGCGACTCGAGCATGAAGACACGGAGCATGTCTCCCCGACCCCGGCGCCGGGGTCTCGGCAAAGCATGTCGTAGCGATGGAAGACGTCGATGCTGCGAACCTTGAGTTCATGGCCGAATTTGGGGCACTCCAAATCGCCGGTTCATTAAAACGCAGGCCCTTGGATTGGTCGCCAGGGAAGTTGTTTGGCCAAGGCATGCGCGCGGTGGACGCGGTGAAGCTGGCAAAAAGGGAGCTGGACTGCTGCGGGCCCCTGGGATTGCAAGCGCGGCTCGGTTTGGGGGGGTTGGGGAGGGTGGGGTGGGGGGGGGGGGTTGGGAGGGAATTTGGGTGGAATATCGGTTTGGGGGGTTGGGGAGGTTTGGGAGGGGGGGGGGGGCGGGGGGTTTTGGGAGGTCTCTGGCTTTCGCAGGTTTCAGCAAGGTTGGGACTCGGGGAAACTCGGTTGAAAAAAGATGAACACTGCCTCGCGGCATTGGTTTTCCGCTGGATCGAGCCACAGCAGCCAGAGATCCATCTGAGTGGCGGTTTATTTTTCCGCACAAGCAAACATGTATAGATGTTGACACATCAACAAAACAGGTAGCGCCGCACTGCAGTCCCGGAAGGTTCGAGGAAGGTTTGCGGAGGGTTTTTCCCGCGGAAGCTCGCGGAAGGGACCTGGTTGTTTTGCGCATAGTCGTTTGATTTCGGTTGGGTGGTTGCTGCCAAGCACATTTACTTGCAAGCCGTGCTCGCGAATTCCCTCGCGGAAGCTACCTTCCTCAGTGTCCAGAAGCAACTTGCCTGTGGAAGGCCCGCGGAAGCACTTATACAAACTTATAGAGAAAAATGCTCGCGAAAGGTACCCTTCACACCGCGGAAGCTTCGCGGAAGGTTTTGATACGTCAACGCAAATCTAAAGGGAATAAAAACCACCACTTATTTGGAAAACCATTGTGTCTTACACCAGTATCCCACTGACCTGAAGGAAAGAACCCCCCCACCCCCCCAAACCTGCCGACTCCCACATTCAACCAGTTCGGCATGTTTGACTGTTGTTTTTCGATTGTGTTTTGGGCGGCCAAAGCGGCCGAAGCGAGGCCGATCGTCAAAGCGGGCAGGATGCGCTTGGCAGCGCTGGACGACAGGCCTGGGTGCTTAGCACGCTGATGCGACTCGTTTTGGTAGGACTTTGGCGCCTCACCGGAAAAAAGAAAAACACCCACACCGTCGAGACTCACTGATTTTCCAAGGTGTCCTCTTGGGGAAACAGGCCGCTCTTTCATTTCTTATACGAGTAATCGACAACACTACCACCGGAAAAAAAGGTAGCGGCCTACCCAAAACCGATCCGCACCAATTTGCAAAGCTGATAGGGGCCTACCCAAAATCGATCCCCTGGTACCGTTATCGGTTCCTCGTAGGGGTGTCGCCAAACCTAGCCAGAAGAGGGGTTTCGTATTTTGGTAAGCATCCGGATGTGCCCAATTCGGACCCCATGCTTGGTGTTGACAGGCCACTGCCTGAAACCAACCACAGGCCACCATCCACTCCGCTTCAAGCGCCCGAAGCGAAGCCCAGCTGAGCCAGCCTCAAGCACGCGGGCGCGATGCTATGCTCTCCCCTCGATCATTTCGACCGAGGCAGGGGAAGTGGACATTTTGGGTGGAAATTCTGGCTGGCAGCCACAGCATTCGGATGTCTATGATGCTTGGAGTTGGTCGAGATGTTCACTCTTATCTATTGGTCAATGAGATATTGCTTTGACTTGCCAGACATTTTTGCCTTCCCAAGTTTTCGTTTTGCTCATGTCACCAGCTTGCATCGATGCAAGAGGTGATTCATGGGAAGCATCAAGTTTGACTGGGATTTAAGCAGGCAGCATCTGCCTTGAACTGAGGCAAAGGTATCAACAAATGGCTGTGGGTCCAAATGTCACCACTAGGGGACCGCAGGTTTGAGTCAACGTTTCCATTTACCAGGCTTCCATTTTGGGTACCTTTTTTTGACCGACAGCCACCCAAATGGCCGGGATGCGGCCATGGCGCCTCGGTTTGCCCAGGTGGTGCTGCAGATGTTGCCCCTGGCGACCGGTAGCCAGGGGCTTTGAGCGGGTGGCAGCCACCGTCTACGGAAACCTCGACGAGGACGACGACGACTCCGACTTCGGCGAGGAGCCGGTGAGCCGTCTCCAGCGCGAGAGGAAAGCCAACCAGAGGCTGGGTGTGAGAGATTGAGAATCCAAGAGAGCCCTTTTGAACTTGCAGAAGGCAGGTAGGACCTTGTGGAGCGAGTTGGGGTTTTCGGAGTGCCCCCCCCTTCACCCCCTCCACAGCGCTGCACAGTAGCCGAACAGACAGAGGAGGTTCTTTTGATTTGGATTCGGGCTCTGAGGACCGAGCAGAGGCAGGCGGAGAGGCAGGCGGAGAGGCAGGCGGAGAGGCAGGCGGAGAGGCAGGCGGAGATGGACGAGATGTTTGTGGAGTTCTTTGATGCGATTGACGACCTTTCTGACTCGGAGCAGCTTGGGGGCACCAGCACCAGCCTGGGAATGGTGATCCCCAAACTGAAAGCCGACAACGACATCGCTGCGCATTACAAGGTGCCACTGACTTCCTTGCAGCAGCTCAAGGCAGGCAATTCTATTTGTTTTGGGTAGTGCGGGAGTTTCAAGCATGGCCCGTTGATAGTGATATGTCATTTCAGCTTTCCTTGTGGGCACAACGTGTCCATCAACTCCTTGTTGAGAATGCGACTGCGTAGGTGAACGTGTTGTGGTTGGTGGGGAGACAATGCGAGGCGCCGACACCTACCTCAAGCAGCAGACCTATTCCAAGCAACTGAAGTTGACCATTCATTAAAACGATAACAATGCTTGTTCGGCCTGTTACAAAGAGAACAACGTCACAAGCACTATTGGCAAACAAAGACTACAACACAGTCTATACACGAAACAGGCAGCAAAAGTAGCAGCAACTCCTTGGTAGGAAAGCGAACGCATTCAGCAAATCAGAAAACGACACCACAGCAGCAACAACAGTGCCCAGATGGCTGTGAACCATTGGACGAAGCACTGGAGCTGACTGTTCATCACCATTGTCAGATCTCTGATGAATCTAAATGCACCGTCCAAATGCTTCCTTGAACCAATGACCAAACTCGGGCACATTCCGACTAGGATCGTTCCATTGGATACTAGTGTTGCCCCCATATTAGTCAACCCCAGTTTATGAATAGGGGGGTGTCCTTGGGTTTCTTTGGGGGAATCAGACGACTTTTGGAGGGGCCCCACTGCCCCCTATTTGTAAACCAAGTTGATTCTCATGGGGTCAACATCAGTGGGAATCCACAAGTTAGAGGTATGGCTGCGCACCGAAAATAATCCCCTCCCCCTTTGGTTTAGTGGGGAATCAGACCACTTTTGGAGGGGGAACTCCCCCCCTACTAATTAAAACTGGGGGGTTGATTCATATGGGGTCAACACCCCCCCCTAGTCCGGGTTTTTCTCGGGTCAGGTGGACTTCCCCGAGTGCCCCTCCGCCGAGCTGGCGCGGTTCCTGGCGCGGAAGAGCGTGTCCGGGAACTGCGAGAAGGCCGCCAAACTGGTGGAGGCCTACCTCCAGTGGCGCAAGGCCAGCGCGTGTTCAAAGCCAGGGTGTTCAAAGACAGGGCGTTCGCGATTGGAGCGAACAGAAAGCGAAACCAAAGGACAACCACGTCTTCAAAGCCAGTTTTGTGTTTTTGGGTGGAAAAGTGATCGACCCCCTTGTGAAGCATTGCTTGTTGAGGGGGGGTGGCCAATTTTCTCACAAGGGGTGGCAAAAAGACCCCCAGTTCAAAGCGAGCAAGCCCAAACGGCTGTGGCTGGCTGGCTTTGCCCGAGCTGCTATCAAACGT
The DNA here is from genome assembly GCA_963377175.1 of Effrenium voratum. Classification (NCBI taxonomy): domain Eukaryota; class Dinophyceae; order Suessiales; family Symbiodiniaceae; genus Effrenium; species Effrenium voratum. The sequence continues at coordinate 75,650 of CAUJNA010003744.1, read as the reverse complement.
GGCGACGGTTTTGCTTTTTTAATAGGTAGCAGCCTCAAAATGTCTATGGGGCAACCCTACGAGCAATTCATAGAATTATCTAGCATTGTGATCAATATGTTTTTTCAACATTTTTGATGAACGATTTGAATATCATGTGCTTTGATGCTCAAAATTGTTTTTTTTGTTCCGGGAATGTGGACCACGAAGACGCACTTTAAAAAGGTTGTCAGAGGGTGTGCAGCAGCCGCCCGGGCAGTGAGCACGTCAGGCTCTGTGCTCGCTGCATTGGCTCAGGCGTTGAGCTCATGATCAGAGGGTCTGGTGGATAACTTCTGATGAGTTGTGGTTGACACGGAGTGTTGTGAAGCAGCTTTTGTTTGACATCTGGTCCGAGGTGGGTGCGATCCAAGCTGCTGACATTTGTCGAGAAGCCAGATGTACTGTGATCTCCTAAGATTGATTTTGTCAGATGAAAGGCAACGATGGATGCGTCAACATGCTGAACCATGGGCACTTTCACGTTTCTGCTTGGTGTATCACCAACCAATCCATCCACGGCCAGAAGAGCTACAGCTTTGTTTCACTCCTAGTCTGCACCAAATGTGCCATCCACCGTGCAAGGTAGGTTGCACGGTTTGCAAATTCTGCAAAGCTTGCCAACACATATTTGGTTCTTTCGAGATAGAGCTTCCCCAGCCTCAGCCAAACCAGCAACGTCCCCTGAAAACCACCCGAAAACCATCAAAGCGGCTGATACAGGCGGCCTACTAAGGTAAACCACCCCCCAAAAACCATCAAAAAAACCCGAGCTGCTATAGGCCTATTGGGGGTAGACGTGTAAACCGACCCCGCTTGGCCACCGGTCGAATGCGCAGGGCATCGCCAAGTGGCCGCCCTCGCCCGCCGGGCTGCCGAACCCCTTCCGGTTCAACGGCTTCGCGCGGGATGGGTCGAGGCTGCTGCTGCTGCTGCCGTGCAACATCGACATCAGCTTCAAGCCGGAGCCGCGCGGCGCGCGCTTGTTGCGCACGCGCGACAGGTCAAAGGAAGCCATGAGAATGGGGGGGGGGATGTCCTGGCGGCTTTTGGGGTTCCTAGTCCTAGTTTTGATGCAAAGCAGTGGCTCAACCCATGTGAAAGCGACAGTTGTTTCAAGAACCAACCTCCTTTTGGGTTCCTTTCTTTGAACCTGCACCGGGAAAAAGGCCCGATCCACACCCAGCTGCAGACCGAGGCTTTACTGCCAGACCTTGGTCCGCAGCTTGGACGTGGAGGTGGGTACGTGCCAAAAAAAGAAAAAGCGAACCAACAGAAAGGTCTTCCTTCCGGCTTCTTCCCTATGTTGCTCTTTAAACCCCTCCTGAAAGGGGTACTAAATATCTACAAAAGGACACTTGGCAGGTGGAGCGCGCGGACACGCTGCGCTTCACGGTGCTCCTGGACTGCAGACCCCACACGGCCCTGGGCTACGACGCCAAGCCGGTCTGGCGGCTCTGGTCGCACATCTCCGCCATGGCCAAGATCTTCCAGGCCCAGTGCGAAAGTGCGGCGGCCCATGCGAGGCTAGGTGAAAATCAGTCTAGGGGTAGCTTCCCCCATTATTTCCGGAGATCCTTCTTTCTAGAAAACGCAAAACACCGGGGAAATGGCTGGTTTTTGACAAGAACGATGGCTGAAAAGAATGGGGAATCAACCCCTAGAAACATACCGGTAATTCATGTGCAAATGGTGGCCGTCCGTTTGGGCGGGGGAAATGTTTGGACATTCCTGCATGTGGATGTCCTCAAGGTAGCAATCAACTACCGTTTGTCAGTTGCCTGGGGATTCATTTCCATTTTGGAAGAGGGTGGTTGCAGCGTTGTCACAGGACATATTTCCCTCATTGGGGGGTTGCCGCTATGTTGGCTGGGGTTGCTGGCTTTGGGCTGCTCGGGATGTTCGTCCTCACTTTCACACAATCATCGTGCCCATTTTCAGGATCCCTTGTGACGGGCTGGACAAGGAGTGTTACTACGATTACTCAAGACCTTGGCCATCACATGTCTATGTGCAATGGAAGCTATGCCGCAGGATGGCCGGTTTCTTTGCAACATAAACCATGAGCCCTTCAGAGCATTCCTTGTGGCAACCTTTCCAAGCGCCAAGCGCCCCTCTGCGCAGTCCTACTTCCCCGAGCGACTGCAGCGCTTTGCGGCTTGGCCTGAAACTGGCTTGTTATTTGTCGGAAGAACCCTCCTGATCATCAGGGGGTGCCTGCCATCAAGAGACCCTTCCAGTGGTTTCCGTTGATCGTTGTAGATGTGTTTGAGCGCAACCGAGCTGCGGCAATTGCTTGCCTCGGCAACTCGAAGCGGGTTTTCATGGCCTTTGCACCTGCTGGACATCAGCAATTACCTTTGTGATTTGCAACTAATCCTTGCGTATCGAGGAAGCATTGCTGGCATGTGATCCGATTCAACTGGACTTCGAGCCTCAACGAGGTGGAGCCAAAAGTTTGATTTGGCGCCCAGAGACTCGGGACTGTTGGGCCTGATGCCACTAAACTGCGAGCAGTTCACCAGGAGCCTCTCTGCAAGGTCCGAGTCTCATGTTCAGCGATCCAGGTTGGTGCAAGATGTCCTCTGTCGAGCAAGGCTCAAGCAGATGTTTGTCATCTCATCGGCTACCTGAAATGGAAGATGTGCCATTTCTATTCTTTGCAACACCTAGGAAGCAACTTCTTGCTAACTTATCGGAAGAATTCATGTCACGGGCCTTCAACAGGAAGCTGTCGGTTTCAGCGAACCTCCATATTGAGAAGCACCCCACTTTGGGACAACTCAGAAGCGGACATTCGTTTGACTCCTTGGGGATATGAATCTTTCCAGCAAAACAGGACCCCCTGGAACGCATGGGGAAAGTGAGCTTAGGTGATCTATCCGGCTGGAGACTTGGAGATGGGTGCCTTCCGGATGTTCAAGGGGTTGTTGTCCGCCGAGACGCTGAAGCGAGCTTTTTGGTTGCGAGCAAGCCAGGGGCGAGCGGGACATGTATGCATCGTATATGAACACAACAATAATATATATATATATATTTATAAATAGATACAGATACACACATATAAATATACATATACCCATATACGCAGATGACGACACCCGCTGACCCCCTACGGAAGGGCAGCATGAC
>CAUJNA010003744.1:0-67500 GCA_963377175.1 Effrenium voratum | reverse complement strand
TTTGGTTGGGAGGGTTCGGGACCCTACTAAAATAGACTACAGAGAAAAGTTGGTTCCAGCTTATTCTAGCATGTCTACTGGAGGACCTAGGCGTGTAATCAGAGGGCGAAAAATCCGGTGAATCCGAGGGGAGATGCCACGCTAAGAAGTCACGGACAAATCAGAACTTCAGAGCCGGAAAAAAAACACAACCACGCAACATGAAGGGGGAACAAAAACCTCAGGCAGAGATCATTCAGAACTGGTAAGCAAGCGAAATGAGGGGCAAGAAGCCAAGCCCACAGGGGAGTTGTATAAAGTGGGTCCTACAAAAGGTGGCTCGCCCGGGATCCACCGGGTTCAACCTCGGGTCAAGGCCCGAAGGGCCGCGGCCCCATGCGCTTGCAGAGCTTCCCCCCACCTTTGGTCTTTTGTTTGCGGCCCTTTTTTCGGGCCTTCGCAGAGGAAGCGATGGGTTTAAGGATTGACACAGCGATGAACGCAGCGGAGTGGACGTTGCAAAACCCGTGGAAGTCAAAACAAAGCACTGCACTTCTTCGTTATGTGCAGCAGACGTGCCAAGTTGTCTTTTTTCCTCATCAAGGATTCCCGCTCTGCCGGAAGCAAAACGAGTCCAGACCAAGGGAATAGCCAATGGACACATCGGCCATCCTTCTGTACAGCGATGGCCGTCTCACGATCCGAGCGCGCGGCTCCGGACATTTGGATGCGGGCGTGAGGTAGGACGCCTGCCACGTATCAGTGCCTGACCTGGCCAAAGAGAAAAGCGCCGTGAGCCGCGCTTGGAGTTTGTTTTTTTCCCTTGCAATCGCGGAACCCGATCAACTGCTGTTGAGGTCCACTACTGGCCCTGTACTGCATGAAGGTTTCTACAAGTTGGCTGCGGTCACAAGGCGCACACTCCGAGAGGGTGGATACTCGGGGCCCAGGGGGGGCAGGAGGCCGACCGGATCACCTGATGCTGATCCTCAGTTGACTTGCACAGGACTGTCGTCCTAAACAGGGCCGATGAGATTTCAACATCATTGAGCAGGTTGACATGATTCTGTGAGAAATTTCATCGGGACGCTCGTGGGGGAATCATTGGACGCATCAACCATGCAGCCAAGTCAACCACCTCCTTCAGCTAGTTTGGCTGAGGCCTCGTTTTTGTTTGTTGTTTTCTTTCTTGGAAACCGGTGAACTTCTTCATGTCAATGTGAGCCGCCGCGCCAGCATGGCCAGCATGGCCCTGGCCGCCAGGCCCGCGCCCACCCTACGACAGAAGGCAGCAGCACTGAAGAAGTCCTTCGACATGCAGCTTCAAGGTGGGCGCCAATCAGTCGTTGTCCGAGTCGAGGGGGAAGCCTCGGTTTTGGCAGGGCGGGGGGCGGGGGGGCCCTAAAAAGCGCGATTCCAAATCCTTACCCCCTGGGGGCCACAAGACCGGTTTTTTTATTGTCAAGGTTTTGAAGTCTCTCAGATCCTGACCCGTCGCCTTCGTGGAGCTGAGGAATCCGGCAGCTGGCACCAGCAGGAGCGAGCATTGCGATGTGCGGCACGAAATTGCCAGACTTAGCTGCAGTCTGGTCGCAGGGCTTCTGATCAGGGCTCCACTTCTTGACTACTTTAAGAACTGACTTAAGCCGAGGGGTGAGTCGTGTACCCCAAAACAGGGAAGCCAAGGGTTTAAGTCTATTTGTAGGTAGTCCAAAAAATGGAACCAGCTGGTTCTGATCCGATGCTCTCATTTGCAGGCGTGCAGAGCAAGGAGCCGTGCGAAGAGCCCCAAGTGGGCGAGGCCCTGGCGATCGAAGCAGGCGCAGCGCATTGCATCGGAGATGCACTTGGGGGCATGTGTTTCTTTTTTAAATCATGGTACTCTTTGTTGTATGGGTTTAAAAGGGACCAAAAGGCAGTTTGATTGGCATCCACCAGGAAATGGATGCGGAACATCCAACCTGTAGAAATGACCCGCCGATCAAGCGGAGTTCCGATCTGGAGGCGGCTGCGATACCTTCATCACCGCCCATGAGGAGAGCGCAACACCGCCGCGGTGTTCGGCCCACTGGGCCTCGGCTGCGAGAAGGAACATGACACCAGGGGGAAATGAAAGCCTTCACTTGGCAAAACTCCGCGACACCAACCATTTGGAGGAGTCCCTGATTTTGGCCACATTCCGCACTAGCCAGCACGCCTTCCTCATTTCCCTTTACTATGCTCATGCCTTAGCTCCCATGGCATTAGTTGCGTATGCAACTTCTTTGAGCAGGAAGAGTTAATGGTTGGTGTATTGTAAACGCCGCGCGTTGCCCGCCTCGTGCTTTTGAACTGGCTTTGCTGTTTTTGGTGTGCCTTGAAGTGTTGTGTTTGAGTGCGAGCTGGTTCCAAAGATACATGATGCTGGGCTGGGGTTTCTAGAGGCAACTCGGTTGGGGCATTTGACGAAGGGAATGTGACCGATTTCTTTGGGGTGGATTCAAAGGAAAGCCGAAGGGACACAACTAGACCCTCCCTTTTGAAGGTGTTTTTCCACGCTTTTGGGAGGCCGCCCGAAAGCCCACAAGGCCCTCCCGCCCCTTTTTTTGACAGAAGCCACGTGCTTGTGCGAGGGGGCCACTGCCTTTGCGCCGCAGGAGCCCAGCATCGAGAACCTCCAGCTGGCACGGCCACGCCCGCAGGACGCCTTGGAGGAGGTGCGGCAGTTGGAGCGAAAACGATCGACCCAGCTGAAACAGCTCAAGATGAGGCCGAAGCTGCACATGATGCAGTGTGGTGAGTTTTTTTTTTGTTTTTTTTTCGGGCTGTTTAGAAATGTAGAACCCACTTTGAATTTGGGGGGGTTTCAAGGCTTAAAAGGGGCAGTTTCGAAACCGCAGGCGGAGCTGGCCCGAAGAGAGCTGGAGCTATGTGTACCTGACTTGGCGGGCTCTTGAACTATGCCGGGCCAAGTTGTTTGGAGGCCTTCCTGAACCATTTCACAAGGAGGAAGCGGAGGATTGCCGCCATAGTTGTGTTGTTCATCCCGAAATGAAGAGGTGAGATTCTTGATCTGCCGCTCTACCATATCCAGGAACCGTTCCTCGAATAGACTTCCCAAAATAGTTGGAGCAGGAAGGCTCATGAATGTGGTGACAGAAGAGCGAGTCAACCTTTGTTTGCATTTTGCGTTCACCGATGCGCGTGCTGTGTTCTTGGGGGATTGGAATTGTTTGCTGAGAAAGGTGTTGTCAAATGTTCTGCTTCTGCAACCGCCGACTGGCGTACCTGCCGTTGAGCAACCTACTACCCAAAAGAAATAGAGAGACACATGCAGGGTTGGCGGTCAAAACAAAGGGAAACAAAACAACCCATTGTTATTTTGCCTTTGTTTTGTGGGAACATCTTTTTTTAGGCAAGAACAGGGCAACCTTGTATGGCTGGTGGAGCGATGGGGTCTCAATCGGAAGCACTCCAAACGGCTTTTCTCATTTTTTTTGCCGGGGAGCCTCCAGGAGCTGAGCATCATTTTTTCGGAACCCTTCGTCAGGTTCCCTTCAACTGAAAGGGCGGTTCCCTGGGTTACCTGTACCGGTGAGTCATAATCAAAACCCGGTACTAAAATGGTCGACCCAGAACCATGTAAAGAATCAAGAAGGTGGCCGCAGCTATGAATGGTTGGAATTGTCCCTTACTAACCTTCATCTACCCAGGTTTTGATTTTTGCTTAGGTGAAGAGACTCGCCGGCTTGAGCATCCCAAACAGAGCGCTGCCTGAGGTAGACACCTTGAAGTCTTACTCGCGGGAGACCTCAGCGGAATCCCGGGAGTCGGAGCCCAAGGGCGCTCAGGAGCGGCTGTGGGTCAAAACCAATGGGATCCCATTTCGGGCTTGGTGGCTGGGTGCACCACTCAGTTTGGTCTATTTTAGTGGGGATTGGGATGTTCACTGGGGGTACGGGTTTTTGACCCATGGCCATCAACCCCCCTCCCCCCAAAAAGCAGAGGTGCGCATCTGAGTACGCAAATTGTCAGGGAGCTGGAAGACTATGATGCTTTGTCTCTGGCGGGTTTTTGTTTGTGCACTTGGTCTGCCGACTCTTGAGGGACACGAAGCAATGCTCTCACACTTTCAGGCGCGGTACGCTGCTTGAAAGCACAACAGCAACAGCATCCACCGCGATCCAGAATCTAATGCTCATCATTGAGAGGCAGGACGTGGTGACCATCGCACCGGATTGCGTTGAGAAGGGCGTTGGTCAGCGTGTAAGAAGGTTGTGAATGGCGCTTGGCGCCCCGTTTCAAAGAAACAATGCCAGTCCACCTCCCTTGAATTTGCGGATCTCAGGGGAAGCCTTCGCATGCTTTCGGGTATCGCTGTCATGTATTCGTTCCATGTAGAGTCTCCAAAGCTTGGAACCCCTGGATGTCGGTGGCTTCCTCTTTCTGAACAAGGGGCGCCCTTCCAGACATGACGGTTGCACCTCTTGTTCGCAGAGCCCCAGGGCTTGGAATGAGATTTGGGCGGCTGAGAGGGCGAGTGAAAACTCCGGCAGGCAGGCGGCTGAAGCCGCTGAAGCCGAGAAGCAGAAGGAAGAGCTGAGGGGAAGCGTCAAGGGCCTGGAGGAGGATGCGGAGGGCTTGCGCCGAATGGCCTGGGACCCCGGGAGCCTGGCAGAAATCCGAAGCGCATGCGCGTGGGGAGTTCGTTGGTTCAGCAGAAAGAATCGGGTTGGACAGCTGCGGTTCTGAGTCAGACGAACCGCAGGTGACACGTCTGAGGGCACCACTTTTGTCCAGGGCAGCCGGCTAAAAATCAGACTCAGTGGCAGACCAGCCGCTCCCAGGTGCAGCACATGCTCCGCGACGAGGCCGAGCTGCAGCGGCAGAAGGACGAGAAGATGGCCGAGGCGTGGTGGGGAGCCGAAAGGCGCTTTTGGGTGCTACCCCCTGGATTGGAAGAACCAATCTCTAATGAGGTGCTTGCCGACCAAGAACTGCTTCTTCTCAAGTGATGCTACCTTCAAAGAACCCACCTCTTCGTTTCTCAATGTTTTCACCCCCTTGCCTCAACCGCTCTCCACCCATTTTTTGCCACCCAACTCCCCAACCCGACCACAGGGAATCCCATCGTACCCTCCACCGTGCCACCTCCCCTGACTCCATCCCCCTCACCCCCCCTCACTCCCCCCCAAGTCCACCCCCGCCTCACCCCCCGCCCCAACCCCCCCGCGCCTCGCACGCGCGCCGGAGGTCTCCGAGGGGAAGCAGAGCCTCGCGGAGGCGGAGGCCCACGCCGAGGACCTGCGCGAGCAGCTGGAGGCGGCCCAGCGCCAGCTGCGGCTCCAGGAGGCGACCGAGCGAGCGAAACGAGCAAACGAAAAGAGGGGAGGTGGGGGGGGGCGGTGGGGGGCGGTGGGGGGGGCGCTTGAGGTTGGGGGGAGGGGGGTGGGGTGGGGGGTAAGTGGGGTGGGGTTGGGGGGAGGGGTTGGGGGGAGGGGGGTGGGGTGGTTTTGTTTTCTCCTGGGTGGGCGAAGCCAGGGATCTGCCAGAAATACCCCAGATTCATCAACTACAGATCGACTAACGCCCAAGAAACTGCTCACTTTCAAGTCCTTGGTTTTGGTTGGGCCCTCAAAAGCGAACCCACAAAAAGGAAGCCTTCCCAGATTGAAGTGAGAAGCGCATCAGATTGTGTGATGCCGAGAGTGTTGTGTTGGGTGGGAGATAACAGTCCCAACAAGAACTATTCTCGGAAGTCCGCACCTTGTACATCTTCAAACCGGGTTTTGGGGACTTCTTTGCTGGTGACCTGGTGACTTGCTGGTGACCTGGGGTTTGGATCGTTGCAAAAGCGTCGGACTTCGTGTGTGTGTGTGTGTGTGCGGAGTGGCAGAATACCCTGTCACCACAATTGAGCGCAGGGGCGTGTGGCACTCTCATCCTACCACACGCAATGAAGCTGTGGGCGAGAGTGGGAAGCAAGGCCTGATCAGCCTTGTGTACCTGCACCTTTTGAGTGATTCTGAAAGTCCTTTTTGGCCGCCTTTGTTCTTAGTCTTTCGGGTAACGTTTTCGCCTCTAGAGGGAAACCGAGTGCATTGCGAGCCGAAACTTATGCATGAAGAACCTTATCCAAGCCGAAACTTACCAGTTGTACTCGAACGATTAGCGCCCTCCATCTGGAGTTTAAGTGTGCACACCCCATTCGTGGGGAATCCTCGGGTGTACCCATCGTGTGACCCCGGGCCGGCTCTGTCGGAAAATTTGACCTCAACGTGCTTATCATAGACCAGTGGAATTTCACATTTAACCAGGAACGAGGTTTCACTAAAGGGAAGACAGCCACCTCTTCATAGCTACGTTTCACCCTCCCTCCTCGCCTTCGTCGTCCGCGTGTCCGTCGTCTTGCTCTTCGCCCGTTTAGGGATGGCTTCTCCTTCCTCCCGTTCCTTCTTCCGGCCTTCCGTCTTCCGCGTGTTGCTGTTCTTCCTCTTGGCCCGTTTAGGGATGGCTTCTTCTCTGCCGCGTTGCTTGCCTTTTTCGTCGTTGTCCTCTTCTTGTTTGCCTATTTGCTGGTGGTCCTTGGCCCCCTCGCGCTGTTTGGCTTGCCGTCTTCGTCCCCTACCGTTGCTTCATCGTGCTCTTCCTCTTGGCCCCTCTGCGGGATTCGTCGCCCTCTTCCTCGAGCATTGGCTTTGTCCTCGTGTTTCTCTGGGCGGGATGCGTCGCCTTAAATACGCACACTTTCTCTCTCTCTCTCTCTCTCTTTCTTTCTTTCTTTCTTTCTTTCTTTCTTTCTTTCTTTCTTTCTTTCTTTCTTTCTTTCTTTCCCTCTTTCCCTCCTTCTCCCCTTCTCTCGTTTCCTTCCCTTTTCTCCGGTTCCCTTCTCCTTCTCTCCTCCTCCTCTCTCTCCGTTTTTCCTTCTTCCCGGGCGGGATGCGGCGCCCTAAATACGCACCCTGCTCCTTTCTGTTCCCCCCGGGCGGTTGCGACGCCCTAAATACGCTTTCTCTCTCTCCCTCTCTCTCCCTTTCTCTCTCTCTCTCTCTCTCTCTCTCTCTCTCTTTCTTTCTTGCTTGCTTGCTTTCTTTCTTTCTTTCTTTCTTTCTTTCTTTCTTTCTTTCTTTCTTTCTTTCTTTCTTTCTTTCTTTCTCTCTTTCTCTCTTCCTTTCTTTCGTTTCCTCCCCCCCCCCTTTTTCCAACTACTTCCTGTTCTTCCTCTTCGCCCGTTTAGGGATGGCCTGGTCCTCTTCTCGGTCTTCAACTTTGCGGTGGTGGTCGTCTTCCAGGTTTAAGAGGTTTCTGGGCTGTTTGGGGTTTTTGCCCTCGGCGGTGACCCTAAAACTCGGGTTCCCCTGTTTTTCGTGTTTCTTGGTTGGGGTTTTGCCCGCGGAGACCCAACGTGAGGCTTTCTGTTTCTTTTGGGCGCTTGCTCCGTTTGTTTTCTGTTGGGGTCTTCGTCCGTCTTTCGGGCGCTTCTTCTTCCCCCCTGTTTCTCGCCCCTCTTTGAGGGGCATGTGTGTGCGGAGTGGCAGAATACCCTGTCACCACAATTGAGCGCAGGGGCGTGTGGCACTCTCATCCTACCACACGCAATGAAGCTGTGGGCGAGAGTGGGAAGCAAGGCCTGATCAGCCTTGTGTACCTGCACCTTTTGAGTGATTCTGAAAGTCCTTTTTGGCCGCCTTTGTTCTTAGTCTTTCGGGTAACGTTTTCGCCTCTAGAGGGAAACCGAGTGCACTGCGAGCCGAAACTTATGCATGAAGAACCTTATGCAAGCCGAAACTTACCAGTTGTACTCGAAAGATTAGCACCCTCCATCTGGAGTTTAAGTGTGTGTGTGTGTGTGTGTGTGTTTTTGGTACAATGCGTCGTGAGGGTAAAGGTGGGAATTGGAGGTAGTTCCAGCGTGTCGGTATGAAGCGCTTGATGTCCATGGCCTCATAGCCCACCCAAATCACTTGTCAGTTCCTGGAGTCCTGTCAATTTCAGCAGACCCCATTTGAGGTCCCTTTGCCACCCTGAAACTGGTATCCTCCAAAGAAGACGCGCCAAGTGAGGCCTTGGTTTCCATGGATAGCACGTCGCGTCAGGAGCTGCAGCGGACTGCCCAGGAGAAGCTGCGCAGGGGGCCTGGAGGTTTCGAGAGGTGGAGGAAGGCTCAGTGTGAGGTTTTGTCCACAAGTGGCTGTGGGTCAAAACCGTTTTGGTACCATTTCGGGGTGGGTGCACCACCCATTTTAGTCTATTTTAGTGGGGATTGGGATGTTCACTGGGGGTACAGGTTTTTGACCCATGGCCAAGTGAGCAAGTTTTTTGTTTGGTACAATTGCTCGGTGTGTTGCGTGTGTCTTCCTCGTTTGCTTGAAGAGAGTTCTTTTGGATGTCCAGTTTGTGACACAGAGCAGGAGGCTTGCATCACTTGAAGCCAGCGCAAGGTGGTTGCATAAGTGATTCTTCTTCCCGTGGTTTGAAGATCTCATCTAAAGTGGGAGACAGCTGTCGGGGTTGGGGGTTGCTAATGTAGGCGTGTAGAGAGCGATAAAGGCCAGATGCAGAGTCGCTTTGTTTTTTGATGCTGGAAACTCATGAGGCACGCTTGAGAAGGGACGGGGAGGCCAGCCGGAGTTGAATAATGTACCTACCGTGAAGGCTCAATTCCGCCGCACGACCAGAGAGCTTGAGGTGACGGCTCCACCTCGCCAATGATGGCCTTCTCCACCTTTGTGCTGGGACCAGACCAGGCCGATGTTCTTTTTCTTTTTTCCCTCCCCCCGCGCTCTGATCGGTCAGTGGCACCACCCTTTCTGCATCGACTTCGGTGCCTGACCTCCTCGCGAGTGCCCCCCCCATCCGATGGACAGGTGCCCTCAGCGTCCACAAAGTCCATCAGCGGCGAGGCGCTGAAGCCAAAGTTGGAGAGCAGGCGGGAGACGGCAGATTCTTGGCGCTGCTTCCTTGAAGTGCTGAACTCAGATGGATGGCGTGAAGGGGCCATCCTTGGGTTCCCTAAGTTGGCACAACGTGACTCTGAGGGCTTTTGAGTTTCTCGGCAGGACAGAGAAGTCAATGGTGTAGGAGCCTCAGTGCCGGAGTCTTCATCCGGCGCCAAAGTGTTTCATCCAAAAGGTCCCACTTTGGGCGCCGGCAATTGGGACCCCTTCCGATGCATTCGCGGGGAGCTCGCTCCGAGGAGTGCCCCGGCCTCCACCCGGAACTCCGTCTCCACTTCAGGCCTTGGCTGCTGAAACGGCCCAAATCCGCGCCCAAAACGCCCCGTGGCGCCACACCATGGCACGGCGGTGGTTCGAAGCGGGGCGACGCAGGTCTGCACATTCCGCCCGGCCTTCCTCCCCGAGCACGTGCGCCGAAGCCTCAGCGCCCGGACATGCGGCGAACATGCTTGAAGGATGCAATTTTCCAGGCCAGGATGGGGAAGGACTGGTTCCTTAGGGAAGGATGGGCATTTTTGCACGAGGGGAAACAATTTCCAGCCTTTCGGAGCCATTGGCTATGGCCAGTGAGTAGCGTCGCCACTACATGTGCAAAGGAGCAATGTGTGCGCTCAGTTTCCATGGGGGCTGATGGATATCCTTCTTCTTTGCCTTTGCGTGCCAAGGAGCAGTCAGTCCTGGTCAAGGTGGCGTGCTTTCACATGCAGCACTTAGAGCAGTGCTTGAAGGTTTTGTTTCACAGGGTCATGACAATCGCAGCACGACTTGGCTTGCATCCTGTTGTGTGCTGCCTGATGCATCATTGTCCAAACCAAAGAGAAGCACAGACATGCACGCACAAGCTAAATCAAGCAGATTGGCATATTGAGCTTCAATCCGGGCTGCAGCAACAGCTTTTTCCGTGTGTCATTCGGATGGGCCGGGATTACTTGACCAGGAGTTAGGGTGTTTTTCCTACAGGTTTCTGTCCCAAGTCCGAGCATCGAGCATGCTGTTGCCAGTTTTTGAGAAGCACAGGAAAAGATCGATTCCTGGTGCGAAATTCCGCAGCGCGATGAAGTGCTTCGTGTGTGGAGGCGACCAGGTGAAGTACCGCTTCCCCTGCTGCCGCGAGCGGTACTGCTTCTTCACTGTTCTTGGATCAAGTTGTTTTTGTTTTCGTTCCGTTCATTTTTGTTTCATTCATTTTTTGTGTTTTGTTTTCAGCTTTGTTTCTTTTTGGTTCTGTTCATTTTTAGTGGGCCCAGTTTTTCTTTTCGTGGGCCGCAAAGAACAACCAGTTTTTCTAGTGCTACCTTCCCCATTCTTTCCAGGGATCCTTCTTTCTAAAAAGGGAAGCGGCCGGTTGTCGAGAAGAACGACGGTTGGAAAGAATGGACAAGGAATCAACCCCTAGAAGAGCTGGGGGAAATCGGGGATCCACGAAACTCCGACCAGGGGAACCCTGTTGGCTTAAGGAAGTCAGAATCCAAAGGGAGTCCCTACAAGGAATCAACCAATAGAGTTTTTTGCTTTTCTTAGTCAGTGTTTTTTTGGTTCTGTTCATTTTTAGTGGGCCGCAAAAAGCAAATTGTTTGCACGCCTATGCGGTTTGGGTGGAGGCTCCCTGCCCTGCTACCGCGTGCACGCGGCCGGGCAGTGCCCGGCGAGGCCGGAGGCGGAGCCGAGCGCCAAGCGCCCGCGCAGGGAGGAGCTTCGGAGGGTTTTTTAGGCGTCCGAAATAGTTGGGTTTGTCTTGTTTTTTTCCTTTCAGGGGACCCCCTGTCCCTTCAAATGGCTGTTTTCTCCCGTTGGTTTGCCCATAAAACCACAAAGAAAGCCGTTTATTTTGGGCGTGCGACATATTTGGGTTTTTGACGCTTTTTTGACGGGTCCCCCAAAAACCTGGCGGTCTGTTTTAGGGGACCTCCCGAAACTGGCTGTCCTTGTCTGAGGGGACCCCCCCTCCCAAGAAGAGCAAGGCGTTTTTTTGGGGGACCCCCCCCCCAAACTGGCTGTTCTCCTTTGGTTGCCCTTTAAAACCGCAAGACGGCGTACCCTCCAAAAGACACACCCATTACCTCGACGTGTTTGATCAGTTTGTTTGACGTATCTGGCCTAATTTGGGTTCTGTTGCAACTTGACAACCGAAGGGGGGGTCTGTTGATTTTGATGCTTGGCATATTTGGTCTAGTTGCTTTTTCATTTTTCTGGCGTATTTGGTTTTAAAGGGAAACCAAAGGACACCAGCTTCTTCTTTTTTCTTGGGGGGGGGTCCCCCAAAAAACCCAGCCAATTTTGGGGGGTTGACCGCCGAAGGGTCCTCCGCCCAGGAGGAGCCGGAGGATTTGATCAGCGAGGTGCGGCTCTGCGCGCTGCGGGGCCACCTTGGGGTGAGGTCCGCGCTGCAGAGCGAGGCCTTTCAGGACCGGCCGATAGTCGGCTGGGGCTCAGAAAGCGGTACCCAAACTGGCACCTGGGTTTTATGGAATAAAGACGAAAGCAAACAACTTGCGCAACCCCCGCTGGATAGTTTTGAGCCACAAGTGGATGCCCTCGTTCCGTATGACTCAGGGAGAGTTTTGGCACTGGAAATGACAAAATAACAACGTTTTCCACATGGGTTTGCTGCAAAATAACCTGGAACGCAAGGGGTCCATTCTATTTTTCCCCAACAACTGAAAGGGCTGGGGTCGCAGCCAGATAGGCTTTGGGGTTCCAGGGCGGCTCTGAGGAAAGGTTCTGGGTTCCGCGAGGGTTCTGCGAGGGTTCCGCGGGGGTTCAGCAAGGGCTCTGGGGCGGTTCTGAGAAGGGTCCCGCGGGGGTGAATAGGACCGAGCCGTTGCGAGGGTGTGGTGCTGTTGGGGATATCACCTGAGCTTGTGTTTTTTTGTTGGCTCGATATCAATCTGGGCAGTAGTTGTCCGACCCTTTGGAAGCCCACAGGCGCCATGTTGCTGGGATGAAGTGCAGCGATGGAGTGTTTACAAGTCAGATGAAAGTGCATGTGTATATTGTTCTCACGCGCAATCTTAGTATGTGTATACATCTATACACATTGGCATGGCAGGCACACAATTTATGTTTTCTTTTTATTGTAGCGCTATTTTGCAAAATATTCACACAATGCATGTGTGCACTACGTGTAGCCGTGAATAACGCCAACTCTCAGGGTGCTTGTTGGGTGCTCTTGTTGGGTTGTTTCGAAGGGAGCCAAAGGAGAACCACCGATGTCGGGGTGTGCTTACCTGTTGGTTGGGATTTCCAGTTTAAGAGGCTCCGTTTCAGGAGCTCTTTCTCTCCCCCATTTATTTCTCGCTGGAGGACGCTCTGATCGCGCTGGACGACGCTCGGGACCGGCGGCAAGCACTGGAGACGCTGATGGAGAAGGAGCCAGGTTCAACGACCGAGGTTGGGGGAGGGGATAGATTATCAGATGGTATTTCACTTTGGTGGATGGTTCAGAAAGAAAGCCAAGACAAACTCAGCACAAACATGAGGCTGCTTGGCTTTTGGACTCCCCCAACGTGCCCATGGAAGGGATCCTTGAAGCCACGAGATGGACTCGTTGAAATGGCCACTTGGCTGAGGACAAGTATTTCATGAAGTTCGTGGGTGACCTGATGGAGGCGATTGACTACTTCCCCAAGGAGGGCTTCAGATAGCCGAGCTAGGAGCTCCCCCCGCCAGATCGGAGGCTTCCAATCGAGCGCGACCACGGCAGGCGGCTTGACGCTTGCGAGCAAAAAGCCCGGGGGTTGTGTCGCATGCGCTTGAGGAAGGACAGAGCGAGGTGCGCCCTTCCGAATCTACGACTTTTGGCAAACCAAGCCAACTCGATAGCAGAAGCGCAAAGGCACGTCTTCAGCGTGGTACGTAAGGCGTTACTAACCATGGCTAACTCAGTTGGTCAAAGGACCCAGAATTCAAAGGAGCCAGCTCGATAGTTCCTCCGAGTCCGAGCTGGCCGCCTTCGCACCTGTGCCAGGAGCGCCACTCCGGAGCTACCGGAGCCCAGGGCTGGGCCCTTGGGCGGTTTAAACGGGTCGTGCAAGGGGCCTGGTGGGGGTTTTCAGCGGGGCTTGGCGTGTCAACCTACGGCGACCAAAGCTGTAGTGTTCCGAGTTTCGCGGATCGCCGAAGCGATTTTGAAGGAGATTTCGTGAACGTGCACCGCGCACCGCGCCGGGAGAACGAAAGGTTACGAGTGGGAGAGCAGAAAAGTTGAAGCTCGCAGCATTTTGCACGCCGGTGTTGCCCAAAGCGCCAACTTGTGGGGCCTCTTGGGAACCTGTTGGAACCTCCGGGAAAAGAACAGGGAAGCCAGGCAATGTGCGCCATTTGTCCTCTGGGCCTGGTGTTGGTGGATCCTGGCAGCTGGTCCCGTGGTGTAGCGGCTAGCACCCTGGAGCGGGCGGATCAAGTCCGCGCGCGACATTCATAAACTCTTTCCACACGCGCCGGGGGATGCAACCAGATGCGTTCTTGCAAAAAAGCAGGCTGGGCCAAGCATCTGGTTGGGGTGGGTGTGCAGGGGGAATGAGGGAACTTTGGTGTCAACAAGCAGTGAGCGCATCAGCGCATCACAGCCAAACAGGTACCAAGTGTATATGGCTCACCGAAGAGCATTGAAACCCAAGTCGAAACACCCAAAGGCGGCGGTACCAACTTTTTGTTGCCCTTGGCACACGACTCCCAGGCCAGCTCTTGCCCCAGCGATGACAAGGAGATTGCCTGCTGAGAGGGATATTGTGTCCACACCTAGACTGCCTGGCAGTAAAAACGGCTAGTTTTACAGAGATCCGCTGGATTTATCCAATGCTACCAGCGGGGGCAAGATGCGCGGTCCAGTCCCATACTGCACTTTTCGTGCAAGGACCCAGCTGGCTCCGAGACGAGGACACAGGCGCCCTGAACAGTTCACTGGGAGCGCTTCCGCTTGGGAACCCGTGTTTTGCCCGACATGAAGCACTCATTTGACTCATTTGATTGCCAGTCCAATGTTGGCTTTCTTTCCTTGCACCCCAAAGCGGGCTCCGCCAAGTGGTACGTGTCAGCCTGCTTTGACATGACGCACATGTCATGTGGAAGAATATGCAATCACTTCACATTTGTCCCTTGCCGTAAAATGCGCGTGTGTGAAATCGGGTGACTTTGCTAGCAGTTACATTGGCTTGCATGTCCCTTGCCCTGCCAGAAAACGCAAAAGCGGCCACAGCCAGAAGAGGACCTGCGAGAGAGACAGGTGCCGTGGATTCCATATCTGCGGTTCTCCAAGAGGTAGCTCTAATGAAGTCCCTCATTTTTTTGCCTTGGTGATGGGTTGCTTTGTTTTGATACGCATCCCGTTGATTTGGCGGCTGCAGCTGCCTTGGATGGTGAGTTTCCGCCCTGTGTATCCTTCCGAAGGTGGTCCATTTGTTTATTGGACATCAACAGCGGGCCCCAAATCTACCTTCTTCTCTTTTTTCTTTCTCGGACCTCCAAAAGTGAATTGCAACCTGTGAAAGGGAAATTCGGTGACTCGTGCGACCGCTGACCGCTTGGCGATCTAGACTGCCAAGAGCGCGCCACGTTCGCAGGAGAGCTCAGACTCGGACCAGGAGCCCCGTAGGCATGGGTCGTTTTCAACTCGCCGGATTGAGTGCACCTCATGGGGGGCGCTTGGGTTCCCAAATTTAGCATGTCTTTGGTATGGTCATCTGATCCTAAGCAGAAATCAGGTTGAACCCAGCCCCAAAGGTAAAGGTTCTGGAACGCGATTGCTGGAGGGCCCCCCTTTAGCCAAACTACACCAGCCCCCTTTGCTCCTTTCCTTCCTAGACCATGTCTGGCCAGGAAGGTCATAATAATGCTATGACAACTCGAGGTCACAAGCCTTGAAGGGGAGGGGTTATCAAACATTGATTCTGCAAGCAACATGTGGTATGAGGAATTTGGGAACGGCCATGTTTGGGACAATGAGCTTTGGCGAGTACAACATGAGCCGTTCTTTTTGCTCTGTGAGTCTCAGCGGGGAGGGACATCTTTTGATCGGGTGGCCGGTGCTAAACTGCTTTTGCGACCAAAGCTTGCAGGCCCCTTCAACGTAGTCGCTGGCTCGCAGTCGGTTGGGAGTTTTCGGTGTTTTTTTGCTAAAGGGGGATTCATTAAAGGGGTGTGTTCGGTGTATCCTATTAGCATGGTCCAAGCCCAATTTCTATAGTCCCCTGCCCAGAGGGGTGACACGATCGCTTCTAGGCTGCTGGGGCTTCGTTGGACATGAACAATGATTTTGGTGGCCTGTCTTTGAGAGTCATGAGTCTGTTTCTGGCTGTGGCAGAGGACCTGAGGAGACAGGTGCGACACAATCAAAACCCAGGTAGATTCAGGTTACTGCACCAATTTGAAACCATGGGAAGCCATTGTTCGTTGGCATTTACAGGGGAATCATCCTTCCAGGGTTTCTCCGCCTTTCAATTTCCTTGCATCAATTTGGGTAGCCCATTTTAATTCACCGATTGGTTTTGATGGCGACTCAGTGAAGCCAGGCCCTCCCCCCTGGCCGCGCAGTTCCCTGGGCTGGTGCCCTACCTGGACCTCGCGAAGGCGATTTGTTCGCGGCGCTGGGCGAAGCGCGGGGATTTTGGGGCCTCCAAAGGGGTCTGGGCTGTATGGGCTGTATGGGCTGTATAGGCTGTATGGGCTGTATGGGCTGTGTCTTTTTGCAAGACCCTCTTGTTGGTTGGCTTGAAAGGGAAACCAGCGGAGCAAGCCACAAAAAATCCTTGAGGGGCCCTTCATTTGCAGGCAACCCCCCTTTGATGCCTGGGAATCAGGGGCACCGGGTCGCCAGGATGCCGAGACGGACAAGATCAAGGCGGGGAGGCCTTCAAATTTCGTTGAGGCTCAGGACAAAAGGACCACAGGGGGTCAAATGTGTGCAGAACCTGGCCCCCACGTTGTTTTCCTTCGGGCGTCGTTTCGAAAATGCGGAAATTCAAGCGGTGTTTTTTGAGTGACAGCCCAAATGGTTGAATTCAACGAGCCTCTAAGGCGCAGACCACCAAGCAGAACTTCGAACACATCGAGAAGCACATGGTGCTGCTGCAGGTGCCATTGCAGGGGCTATGAGCCATGGATGCGCAGAGATCGACCGGGATCCAAAGAGAGAAGTTTGAAGGGGGCTGACCCATATTTCTGGCCCCCAAATGACCATGCGTAACTTCCTGGCCCCCAAAAGTGACCATGGGGAGCTTTTCCTATTTGGGAAATACCACCCCCATGTCATCGCAATCGCAGGAAGAGAGGCAGAAGCACATGGAGCAGAACAAGCTGCTGCAGCAGGCCGTGGATGCGTGCTGGGCTCAAAGCGTCAGGTTGTCTGACGGGCGGCGTGTGCCATCAGTCCCTTCGTTGGTTCATGGCAACCCCCAGCAAGCCTTTCATGACGCTATGTGGGTGTGGGTCAGAATTAGACCATGGGGGGACCGCAGGTTTTAGTCCATAGTTCCATGTACCAGGGTTCCATTTTGGGGTTACCCTATTTTTGACCCACAGCCATGTGTATACTCACCACGTGTTGCAACCACTCGTTCAAACTTTCAACTCCTCTATCCGTTCTGAGCTGGAAGTGTCCCAAGGACCTTGGAGCGGCTCCTGGTGTGGGTCCAGGCGGGGGCTTGGCCGAATTGGAGTTCGGCAGCTTTGACCGCCATTGGGTTTGTGTCACTTGCCCCAAAATGGTCAGACCCTCGAAAGACAAATCCACCAGTTGTCGTCCCCGAATATGGATGGACCAATTCGGACGTCGATTGTTTTCAGGGCCCCCGGAAAAACTTCTTGCATTGTTTCCGGAAGCCAAAAGGGGGCCCTGTCAGATATTGTTGCTGGACTCCCCCGATTTCCGTGCTGGTGCTCAGCAGAGAATGCGGGAAACCCTTATAAACCATCCAACTGGTGGCTTCCTAAGGAATCCCAAAACGCCTCATCCCATTTCTAATTCCCTGCAGCTCTCGCACCGATCGCACGTTTCCCCCGGTTCGCGTGGGATTTTTTTGCATTGTTTCATGGTGGGCAGGCCAGGTGAACAATAATTCCTTGTGCAAGCATGGCAACTCACCGCAGAAATCGGGCTGCAAGCCTTCTTTTTGATGGCAGTCTCCTCCAGTTGCGTGGCCATTCCTTTGCAGCCATGCTTGAAGGCATTCCTTGCATCTGAGTGCAATTCGCAGCTTGAGGTGGCTGCCCTTGGAACGAAGTTAGCCTTGCACGGCATCGGCAGTTTGCGGGTCTTTGCCTTTGGGTTTGCCCGAGAAGAAGTCGTTGCTATTGACATCACTCTCGGCTGCCTGCATGACATTGCGGAAGCACGCCTGTCCCGAGATGCTGCCCGTGCTGGGCGCTTGCTGGCAGAAAGCCCTGGCGCCTTGCAGCTTCAGGTGGCACGAAAGCAGTGCGGTGAAATGCCGCTGCCACAGCCGCTAGTGGCGCAAGCTGTGCCGGCAACAGTGCAATCCCTTCCCGCGCGGACTCCGCTGATCTTGGATGGCAACAAGAGAGATTGCGTGAGGGCGACAGATAGTGCCGCAAGACTAGTCAGCATTTTCCTTCAGGTGAACCAAGCTTCGACCCTGTGGCCCACTTATCGAGCCTTACCTTCGCACCAGCTGCAAAACCAGTGGCTGTCAGCTTTGCAAGGGCACCTGGCAGACTTCGATTACAGGGGCCTTCAGCAAGTGTGCAGCGCCTGGGAGAAATGGTGCAAATGGTGCAGCGCACACGGCTCATCGATGGCAGCCCCAAATTCGATCGAAATGAGCGCCTTTGTCCGTGAAACTGCAAAGACTAGGGCTGGAGCGGTTGCTTTGCGAAGCAGATTGCGCTTCCTTGAGAACCACTTGGGGCTGAAACTTTGCGTGACAGACGTGGCCGTGCAGCGGGTTTTGCACGACCAAGCTGCGCCTCCCAAGGAGATTGTGGTTCTTACCCCAAGGGATGTCCTTGCAATCTGGTGCTGGGCAAACTCCAAGAACAAGTTGGTTGCCTTTTTCGCCAAGTTCTGCTTGATCATGGCTCTCGGCAGCGTCAGATTTCGACACGCGCAACGCTCTGTCTTTGTTGAAATGACAGAGCAGGGCGCTGTCTTTGAAGCTCGTCGAGGAAAGACCCGCCAAGGAGGCTTCGCAGCCCCTCCGTTCAAATGGTACGTTGCCAAGTTCAATTTTTGCTTGAAGAAGGTGGATATTCTTGCTACCTTCATCAAAGACTGGCAAGCTGTGGCAGGCTCTTGTTCGTACCTCATGCCTGGCATCAAAGGAACTACAGTGTTTCAGGCCACAGAGTGGCTAGGCAGAGACATGACCGCAGGGCAATTTTGCACCTTCCTCAACGACCTTGTCAGCAACTCTCCAGTGAAGAGTTGGCCAGCCAGGCAGGGCGCTTCTGTGGGAGCGCGCGCGTGCCGGCGGGTCATGCCAACTGTGGCTCATGCCACACGTATGGAGTTACCCGAGCGGTATGCTCTGGGCAATTGGACGGCGCCTGAAGGAGCCGGACGTGGTGGCGACGCTGTCATGCCTTTGCGCTATGCTGCCAACAAGGCCGAAGCTGCCTTTCGCGCTAAAACTCAATGCTCCAAAAAGGTTGCAGCCTTGAGTTTTCTGGCGGCAGACAAACCAACAGAACCAGCAGAGGCGGGGAAGTTGTTGTCTGCAAGCTGGGCTGTCCTGTGCGGACGCAAGCGGAAGGCTGCCCGGAGCAGGAGCAGAGGCGCCAGCAGCAGCAGCAGCAGTAGTAGTAGTAGTAGCAGCAGCTCTTCTGAAGCTAGCCGGTCAAGGTCGGCAAGTCCGTCAGCGCAGGTGAATTGGCTGTGCTCAAGCAACAACAGACTGCACCGGCGCTCTGGCCCTTCTTCCACACGATGCGGCCTGGTGTGCAACGGCGCGCAGGTGGGTAGTGGAAGGCGAAGCGCTTGTCAGCGCTTTCCGACTGCAAAGTGGTGTCGCAAGTGCGCTCTAGACTTGGCGCTCCGAAGTGGGGCTGAGCCTTGAATTTTTTCCCCCTGCGCTACTTCGGCCATTGTTCGCACTGGCCTTCTGGCATAGCACATGCTCTGCCTGTGTATCGCACGAAAAATTCGCCACGAAGAAGAAACAAGGTACGCGTTACTTGTGGGCGGGACTGGGCGGGCTGGTGTCCACTCGAAGTGGCCCATCCTTCCTATTCTCTGACTCACTACACCACACAGGTTGTTCGATGACAGAGTTGCCCTTGTGTTGAGAACGGACAGGCTCAGAAGGGTCGTTTGCACGCATGAGTAAACAGCCTTGTGTCTGCGCCAGTCCCACCGCAGTTTTGCAACTCTCGAGTAAACCTTGGGGATGCAATGGACCCCGAGTTCGAAGCAGAGTTGAAAGGTGAAGGCATCCCAGATGACCTCATCGCATGGATGGCAACGCATTGCAAGACCCCAGCGCGCTTTGCTTTCTATGTGGATTCCAAGGAAGAGATTCAGACCCTCATAGTGGACCAGGTCGCCTCGACCCGGAACAACAGAACAGTCAGAGCAGCCCTGGTGGAACTGTGGCGGAAGCACTCAGCTGCCCAAGAGCGCAGACTGAGTCGAGCTGCTGCAGGAATAGGCGACCAAGACTGGGAAGACCCGCTTGAAGGCTTTGTGCGGGACCGACTGTACGCCGCTTTCGCTGCGTACTACCACTTCAGGCTCCGACCCACTGCCTCACTGTGCGACAACTTGTTGGCGCGATTTAAGCGTGAGCTGGATCGCAAACAGTTCACGGTGGTCTCCATGTCTCGGGTCCGGTCTCAGGCCTGCGCCGGACTGCATCGGGCAAAGCGGTTGAAGGTGTCTGACACGGTGTCTATGGACATTGCTGCAGCAGATGACGACTCCTCCGACTTGCAAGGCGTGTTCGACTACATCGATCGTCTCCAACTTGTGATGACAGGGTGGGCAGTGGTCGGCTGCTTTGAAGTCCGGGATGGCAGCGGTTCTCTCCGCGCCGCTCGCTGGCTGCCCTGGGACTTGGCTTGCGAGTATGTGGACAGGGCTAAGCGCAAGCTTCTCCTGCCTGGTGGGAAAATGGTTGACTTGGCAACTCTCCAGAAAGCGGACGAATCCACCCGCGAGATGTGGGTTGACCTCATGCGGAACAATGACCTCACAATGGGCCAGGCCGTTGAGAAGTGCTTTGTGGACGCGTCCCCCTTCTGGCTTTTTGCGGGCGCGGAAGTGGCGCCGGCAGTTGCAGCCAGGAGCGGGGCTAGCCAGACAGCAGAAAGAGGTCGGCAGGGGTCTAACGAAGTCATTCTGGTCAAGGACAAGGACAAACGGCAGGCGCGACCAGCCAGGATCGCCGACCAGACCTCGCGCGGCAAGTCGATCTGCGCCTTGTGGAATGAGGGAAAATGCCAGGCCAAGTGTCCAGACAACAAGTTGCACGTGTGCAACTTTTTGTTGCAGAATGGACACGTGTGCGCGGCCGCTGCCCATAGGCGCAGCGAGGCCCACTAGGAACAACTCCCCCAAACCCCGCCTGGCAAAGCGGGGCTGGGGGTCTCCAGTGATTATTGCCAAAACTTTTCACATGCGCAAGCGCCTTTGTGCGAAAACAGACCGTTTGTGCACCCGGAACCTTTCCAGAGCCTTCAGTGTCAGGCCCCCTTGGACAGGTCGACAAACCGGTTGCAGGAACAATCTTGTGCCTTCCTTGGCCCAGCGGGCAGCGGATTGCCACAGCCGCAGGAGCTCGCGTGCACGGCTCAAGCCCGCGCGCCTTTTCCAGCGCCTGTGTCAGCTGTTTCGGGAGCAAGCAGCGCCTTGCTGCGGATACTGGGTCTCGATAGCAGTCCGAGAGTTGACAGCCTTGTTGTTCTTAGCGTTGAGGACAACGTTGGGGGCACATGGGCTGCTTTGGAAACCGCAGGATGCCCAGTAGCGCTTGGCCTAAGTTCTGAGACATGCCCCGAGTCCCTGCAAGTTTTGGAAAAGCGTTTTCCCTCAGTGAAGCAGCTAGGCCCCATCGAGGCTATCCACTTGCCACGCCTTCGTGCTGAAACTGCCCGTGTTCGGAGTTGCACCTTTTTGCTTGTTGGGGGAACCTCTGGCAAGCAGTTTCCCGATGCCAGCCAGGGAAGCTGCGTCCTCACCCCGTATGACAAAACTTGTCGCCTGTTTTTCCAATTCAAGCGAGTGTTGCAAGCCTGCCACAACTTGTGCGCTGAGAGCGAATGGAAGTTCCTGTGGTTGTACCAGTGCGTGCCTTCCGTGGGTGCGAGCGTCGTTAGGCAGATTTCAACACACTTGGCCACATGCGTCCCAACGTGTTCTAAGCCTCTCCGAGTGAATGCAGCTGAGCTTGGCTGGGTAAAACGCGACCGTGTGTACTGGTGCAGCCATGACCTTTCTTCCTTGCTTTGCGGCATGCTTGCGCCAACGTTGAATGGAGCAAGTGATGAGTTGATGGTGCCGGCGCCCTTACGCCCCCTGCAGGCGTTGGTTGCAGTGTTCCGAGGTGAGTTCCAGCCAAGCCGCTTGCAGCAGTCTGCCTCCCACCGTTACCCTGAAGGGCGGTTTGAAGCATTCACATGCCCCGGCGGGCATGGGCGCCAAGGTAACGCGCGGTTGGCTTCCGCGGACGCAGTTGCCCGTCAAAGGGTGCATGGTTGGTACCATTGCCAGCATTACGAAGCCCCCAATCTGCTTTGGCACAGGAGCACGCAAGACTGGGAGCCGTTGCTTGCAGAGCACCGCGAAGTGCTTCTAGGTTACAACAGCGGGCACACGCACGTGGGCTCTTTGAAAGGAGACGCGAAGGCACGGTGTCACCTGCTTGCAAAGGCTTTCCATGTGCCGTCTCTTGCACTCCTTCTGTTGGGCATGTTGCAAGCTGCCACCAGCTGCCACATTGCAGAAAGCCTTGAATATCCAATTGATCCTGATGTTGCCAACTATTGCACAAAACTCCCGGGCCCTATGCAACAGGCTGTGCACCCCTTCCGCTCGCTTCTCGCCGGCCCAAGGCACCCGTTGCACGTGTATTGGCATGAGTCTCTGAGGAGCGGCGCAGGCTTCGACCCTGCGCCGGATCTGTCCGAGCATGATCTCCGTGGTTTGGGTGCCTTGGCGGCGGGGCAGCAAAGAGGTGGGGAAGCTCATAAGCACGGGTTGCCACGCCTCATTCCGTGGGGTTTCTCGGCAGAGGAGCACTTGTCGCAGGCTTTGAAGCACGTCAGGGCCCATGGTCACCCATTTGCCACGTCACCTGTCCTGGCCCGTGACACTCGTGTGGCCGTTGAGTACGCGTGCCAATGGGGTGCGGATCTGGCGCAGTGGAGACGCGATGTGTTGAAGCAAGTGACACGGGTGGCCAAGTCGTTGGAGCCTCTTTCCAGAGAACTGCGCAAGCTTATGTCTGCTCGCGTGCAGCGCGTTGCGGGGGGCTTTAACCTGGGTTTCTTGTTGTGGCTGCAGTGCGTTCTGGCATGGCCAGATGTCACTTTCACTTGGCGGATAATTGTAGGTTTTGATATTGTCGGAGACGTGGAAGTAAGCAACGTCCTCCGACCTACAGAGCCTTCCCAGCCTGCCCAACCTTTGGAAGAGCTGTTGCGCTCCAGCAAGACGTACGTTGACAGCTTGTGCGCCTCCTTGCGTCCGCACCAGTCTCCAGACATGGACAAAGAGCTTTTGCGACTCACGCAAAAAGATATTGACAAGGGTGCAGGGGAAGGTCTGTTCCTCCGATCCGACATGGATGCCAGGTTCGGGGCGGGCGCGTGGCGTCCCCTCCCACGGCATGTCATTCAGCAAGAGCACAACAACAAATGTCGCGCCATCGACAATGGCAAAGCATCGGGCCACAACGATGCTACCATCACCAGGGAGCGCGTGCACACTACATCGCTTGAGTTCTTTGCGTCAGCAAGCAAAGCCTTTCTGTCTCACAAGCAGTGGCTGCAGCAGGAGGCTACTCGTGCAGGCGTAAGTTTGGTGCTGGAAATTGGAGTTGATGACGAAGAGGACGCATATCGCAAGTATGCCACCTCCGACCGACAGCAGCACTGGTCAGTCGTCGCCTTGTATCATCATGTTTGGCGTACCGTTGCCTTTATGCCGCTGGTTGGGCATGCCTTTGGCTTGAAATCCAGCGTCAATAACTACAATCGTGCGCCGGGGTTGTTAGTGGCTGCGTTGACAAGGTTGCTTGCTGTGTGCGTAACGCATTACTATGATGATTTTGCTGTCATGGACACATGCTTGGGAAAGGGCACGGCGCGTGTTGTGCTCTTGCAACTCGCCGACTTGTGCGGAGTCACCTTTGGCCAAGACAAGGGGCAACCGATGTGCCCACGGGCCACGTACATTGGGTGCTCAGTGGATGTGAGTCGAGTGTTCAGCCACGGCTTGCTTAAGTTGGACTGCAAGGAAGGCAGGCGAGAGAAGCTATTGGCCATGACTGCTGCTGTGGAGCGCCAGGGCTACTTGGACCCGGCCGTGGCCGGAAAACTTAGGGCAAAAGCTCATTATGCTGGGTCTACGTTGACCGGCCGGTGCCTCCGGGGTTGCGAGAACGCGTTAGCAGCAGTCCAGCATGGCCGCCTTCCAGCCCAAGTTGCGTCCCCTGTCAGTGAGGCTTTGCAGTTTCTCAGGCACGCCATGCTTTGCTTGCCTGGTCGAGAAGTGAATTTGGCACCCCGTTTTGAGGATTGCGTCTTAGTCTACACGGATGCCATGTGGGAACCGCCAAAGCCGGCTGGAATGGCCTTTGTTGCTTTCTGTTTCAAATGGCCAGCTCCCAAATGTGCTTATTTGAGCGTACCGGATGCTTATCTTCGTTTGCTACTGCCTAGAAAGACTCAAATCAACCAAGCTGAAGCCTTGGCAGTTGCCTTGGTGCCAACAGCCTTGGGCGATGCACTTCATGGTTGTGACTTGCTGCATTTCATTGACAATCAAGGTGCCCTGTCAGCACTTATCAAGGGGTACTCGCCTAAGGAAGATTGTTCGGCCATTTGCTGCATGATCCACTTGCTGCACGCAGAATTGCAAACACGTGCTTTCTTCGAGCATGTGGAGAGCGCAGCAAATCTCAGTGATGCCATGTCGCGTGAAGGGTTGGCAGCCGCAAAAGATTCCTGGGAAATAATACCAGTCAGGCTGCCGCCAATTGAGTCTTTAACAGATCTCACTCTTGGCACACTGCTTCGGTCGTTTGGCAGTGCTTCAGATTGATTGCCCCCCCTCCTCACTGCGGAAAGCATAAGTTCACCTTCTTGTTTTCCACATTGGGCTTTCTTTTCCACATTGGGAATTTTGCAGAGTGGTCACTCCTAAGGGGCAGGCATACCTGTCGAATGCCACATGTCTTCCCCCTCTGGATGGACCGTTGCGTGGCAATGACATTCTTTCAACTGGAATCGTGGAAAACAAGGCGCTGTGAGAGCTGCTCATGTGCCTGGGAATTGCATTGTTTCATGGTGGGCAGGCCAGGTGAACAATAATTCCTTGTGCAAGCATGGCAACTCACCGCAGAAATCGGGCTGCAAGCCTTCTTTTTGATCCCCGAACTCCGTTCTTCCCGCGCCCCCCCATTAGCTCCAGCGGGGCTTTCCTGCGTGGGGGTGGGGCTGGCTCTGCATTTCTTTTGCAGTATGGGCAGACATGCCTGTCGCACGGCGCTGTCTTCCATTCTGGGAATTTTGCAGAGTGGTCACTCCTAAGGGGCAGGCATACCTGTCGAATGCCACATGTCTTCCCCCTCTGGATGGACCGTTGCGTGGCAATGACATTCTTTCAACTGGAATCGTGGAAAACAAGGCGCTGTGAGAGCTGCTCATGTGCCTGGGAATTGTAGAGACTCTTTTTGGATTCTGAGCCGTTTTTGGTGGCTTGCCAGAAAGAAGGATCCCTAGAAAGAATGGAAATGGAAGCCACCCCTTGGTTTACGGAATAAAGATGAAAGCAAAAATCCTGCGTACCCCGCTGGATAGTGGACGCTACCCCTAGAGCTCTCAGCGCGGATCTGCGGCAACGGAGGCGACCTTCGACTCGCTGCGGGACTTTGGGCCCGAGGCGGTGCAGCAGGACGCCAAGGCCCTGGAGGCGGTGCGGGACATGCTGGCCTGGTCCGGGCGCGCAGGGGGCTGGGAGTGGGGGGGAGGGAGGAGTTGGGGGGATGAAGAAGAAGGAGGAGGAGGAGGAGGAGAAGAAGAAGAAGAAGAAGAAGAAGAAGAAGATGGAGGAGGATTTTGTCAAACAGATTTGTAAAGCTTTCTTGGTTGGTCTTGCCAAGAATCAAGACAAAACGCACACTTGGGGACGGTCCAATATTGAAGCCGCACTGGCTTCCTTTCAATCCTCGTGAATAGATTTGGTCTGGTGGAAACCCTCTTCCAGACGTGGCGGGATTTGGATGCGTCTGCAACAGTTTGCACTTCTGCCCCCTGAACCCTCGCGCTGAACATGCACTCGTGTTTGCCAAAATCACTCGGAAACATGGGGTGGGCCTGCTGGATTCTGCGGATCAATTGGGAAGGCTCAGATCCT
Source organism: Effrenium voratum (assembly GCA_963377175.1). NCBI lineage: Eukaryota > Dinophyceae > Suessiales > Symbiodiniaceae > Effrenium > Effrenium voratum. Next base: position 42,057 of record CAUJNA010003744.1, on the reverse strand, counting down.
TCATGTCATGTTCAGCATGAAGTGCACGCGTGCTGCCCACGTTGCCAGAAGCAACAACGTACTGTAGGTATAAATCTTGATGTGGCTGTGAGTCAAAACCAATGGTACCATTTTGGGGTAGGTGCCCCACCCATTTGAGTCTGTTTTAGCGGGGATTGGGATGTTCACTACTGGGGGTACGATTTGGATTTTGACCCATGGCCACGTGGCGCCTTTTTGGTTAAAATGTTATCCAGAGATTTCATGCCAACCAAATTAGCGACGCCCCCGAGGCTAGCGCAGCGCACCTGCAAGGCGGGGGCCTGGGGAAGTCGACAGAACTGAGAGCAAAGGCCGCAAGAATAGCCTCCGCAGGTGGCTTAAAAGGAAACCACCGCCAACAACAAGTTTTGAGAACCCCCCGAGATGCTCACTTTCAGGGACCCACAAGTAGCCAGATCACTCGAGACTTCGCAAGGCGTTTCGCCGAAGTAAGGGCCGATGGTACAAGTCCTTGTTTTTGACGTTGCTCAACATGTCCGAGGCGTGGATTGATCCGCCAGCCACCTTGGAGAAGGCTGGTTCCCGAGAGTGGAGGGCAACGTTCACGGGTGTCAGCTGCACTCCGGTCGTTGCAGTGGGCTTGATACCACACGCCAGGCATCCCTGAGACCAGTTTGGAGCACATGGTGAGGAGTTTGTTTCCCTCTTGCCACATGGGCTTCTTTAAAGAGCGGCAGGTTTGGCGGTTCGAGGGTGCGGGGTTTGCCGCGCTAATCCTTTTGTAGCTCTGCAGCCCAATCCGGAATTGCCCTTGGCTTTTCCCTACTTTGGTTTGGCTTGCATCCCGAAGCCTAAGCCCGCGGTTTTCCCTTACCCTACCCTGTGACCATGGTTGCAACCCGCTGGCTTGAGTCTCTTCAGCTTTGGACAGCGCTGAACAGTTCGTACCCATAGACGTCATGCCTTGCCCGGTCATGGAGGGTGTGAATTTCTGAAAAGGCCCCCCCCTCCTTTTGGCAACGTGCCGACACCGGGCGGGCCACGATAAGCCAAAAGCCGGTGTCCGACTTTCGATAGGCCAGCCGGGTCCAGGAGTCCTGCCCTGTGAGAATTGGCTGAAGTGTTTCTTTGGAACCTCCCCATGCTGCTTTGAACTCCCTCCCTGCCGGGAACTTGCAACAGGGGAACTGTGGAGCTCAGAATGACTCCTCCCCATGGGCTCTTCCAATTCCAACTTTGGCTCCGCCCCGCCCTTGGCCCAAAGCGACTTCGCCAGGCCCTGAGCAGCCACGAGGAGCGGCTGCGCGCCGCCCTGGCGGCTCCGGGCCGCTCCGAGCAGACGCCCAAGGCGCGAGAGAGAAGCGAGAGGCCGCGCGGCGTGGCTGGCGCGGGTGGGACTGCTTTGGGGATTTGTATCTTGAACCCCCCAAAAAAGCAAGCTGTTTTTTTGGGGATGTGAATCTTGAGCCCAAAGAAACAGTATAAACCATACAGCAGCTTTAGGGTTTACACACAAACTTTGCAGCAAAAACCAAACAATGAACCATGAACCAGCTTTATCCAGCTTTAATAAGTCTTGGCGCGTGTTTGCTTCCTGGCTCTTGAAGGTCCGGGCAGTTTGTTGTGTGTTTGTCATTTCTTCACCTCGTTGGTGGGCAAGTTTGGTTTTGCGTGTGTGGGTTTTTTGTTCCTCAGATGCTCTCAAATCATGATGAGGTGCTCTTGTGCGCCACTTGTTTTTTGCTTCCGAGCTGCTTGTTTTGTGACGGCTTCGTAGGAGTGCATGGGATAATGAGTTTAATGGCATGAATTCTGGGATGACTTCGTGTGCGAGAATCCCAGTCGGAGGTTCAAGCTTGGGATGTTTTCTGAAGCGATTGGAGACTTCTCCCGGCTTGGGACAGTTCACTTTCAGGACACTCAGTGCATGGTGGGCCCTCTGCTCCGAGCTCTGGGCAGGTGGAGGAGCTCCGCAAGGAGCTCCAGCAGCAAAGGCAGCGGGCTGAGGAGCGGATGGATGGCCGGATCGAGTGCCGGCGCGGCGCGGGACGCTATGGGATTCTTCCATTTGCTTAAGAATGTTTGATTTTGCCTTGTTGGTTTTAAAAGGGAATTATCACTACTGGAAATATTTGTATTTTTTCCGTAACCAAATGGAAGGGATCTGCAGGAGCTGGAAGCACTTCTCAAGGAGGCCGTGGGTGGGGGGCAGCATTGGCCGGGGAGCATGGCATTCGCGCCAGGCCGAGCAGCGGGAGCAGAAGCTTCTGGCTCGCCAGAGCCCGAGCGCAGAGAGAGCGAACTGATGGACCGACCGCGCCAAGGCCGCGTCTTGGTGGAGTCTGCGACTCCGGTGACCCCAGAGGTTCTCACGGGAGTCCTGTCGGCCCTGCTTTGCCACAGGTACCCCAGGAGGAGGTGGTGGAAGCTGCGCCGGCGGCCATGCCAAGCCCCAAGCCACAGCAGGGGGCCCCAGCTCAGGAGGTATTTTGCTATAATATTGGCCATTGGTTTGCAGTCCGCGTGCCAACAAGCAGAGTTGTGGGGCCAGTGGTGTCGCCTCAAGGTTGCCAGCGCCAGACGAAGTGCAGGCCTGGTCGCAGCTGTGTGCCGCTGCGTGCCGGTGCATCAGAGTGGGGATACTAAACTTCGGCGAGGATCCCGCGGTCAGCGACGCACCCGAGCAGGTCGAGGAGAATTCAGAAACATCGAGACCTAACAATGGTACAAAGTCAATCAAGGGTTTTGCTATGAAATAAAAAAGAAAACAAAAACCGCCACCAATAAGGTAAACATCAATTTCAATGACTAAGAACGTCCTGCAAGGCGAGTTTCGGCCGCTGGCATCTGACCAAACAAACATCCTGCTCCCGAGGAGCGGCGGGAGGAGACTTGCGACGCCGCCGGGGGCCCGGGAACCGTCGCTGGCGATGCTGGCGTCGCTCGCACCTGGCGCTTGAAATGGAACACGGGGGGGGGGTCCTGGTTGGGTGCAACTTTGTATGGGGAGGGGAAAAGGTTCTCTGATTTGGTGAAGTTTTGATTTGGCAGGGTGCTGCGGCGGCGGCGGAAGCCGAGCAAGAGGCAGCGGAAGCCGAACTTGGTCCTGGACATCAAGGGCGATGCTTGATTCCCCGGAGAACGCAAGTCAGCGCGCTGTCAGCTGTGGTAAAATGCAGGGAATTTGCCAAGACAAGCAGTGAATTATTATTTTAGCGGATCCTGCGACGTCCCAAGATATTATTCCTGAGCAGTCTCAGTGTAGGCCCTTCCACGCGCGAATCAAACTCTACGTGAGCAAGTCCTTCATTTGGAGACGCAACGAGTTGTTGGTTGCTGTTACCTTCGAACAGGGCCCCTCTCAATCTTTGGAGACATCCAATATATTCCTAGATCGGTAGGCTGGTGAACAGACGTCTTGGTGGGGTGAATGTTTTCATGGATCCAGGCGCAGCGGATGAGGCTCTTCAGATGTCCCTTCGCGGAGGCTGAGAGGGTATGGGCACCTGAGAAAGGGCTTTTCGGCGGGACGCCTCCGTGAGTAAACTTCAGAGGCCTTGGAATCTTCAGCCTTGCAACGCTGTTTGCGGGTGAATGTCTGACCCAACTGCCGCGTGCACCACTTAGGCACCCATGTTCCTTTGATAGTATTGGTAATGTATGGGGGTGAGTGCGTCGCTCCTGAACGCTGGGAAAACCGTCGCTTCGGAACGCTGATTAAAAATCGCTTCGGAACGCCGGAAAACGTACTAAGCGCTTAGGAACGCTGGAAGCGCAGCCACATGCCACGCGCTGCACCAAGACACCGGCGAGTGTTTCGCTCTTGAACGCTGGGACAAGTATCGGCACCCATGCGTCCACGCACCCACCTACCCACGGGCCCCGCACTGCTTGCGCCGCTTCTGGCTATTCGTGTTCGCAGCGGGTCCATGCGCCCACGCGCCGCGCTGGGCCGTTCGTGTTCGAAGCGCTGGAAACGCACCCATGCTCACGCAGCCACATTTTTACCCACGCGCCCACGCGCTGCTTGCGCCGTCTGCTGACTGTTCATGTTCGCGGCGCGACAATACGCCCACGCGCCGCGCCGGGCTGTTTGTGCTCGAAGAGCGCTGGAAACGCACCCATGCTCACGCACCCACATGCCCACACGCTGTTAGGGCAAACATATTTCAGGTTCTTCGTGTCTCTGACACAGCCATGTGACGTGCGTTTGCTCATAGTTGTTGTGTTATGAAACTTGTCGTTATATGATATGTGCTTTCTGAAGTTTTTGGGGTAGATGTTTGTTCAGGGTTGAGGGTTGGTGTGGGTTGGGGCGAAATGCTGATTGGATTCTGCACACCCTGGCTGGGATGAAGCAGTTCAGCGGGTGTGCTTATCATGCCCCCACCCCCACCACAGCCCCCACCCCCAGAACCAGATGAATGAGCTTGGTTACCCAGCAGGCTGGGCTGGTTCAGTTGAGCGGGGTTGCTTACCCCTGCGTTCGGAAGTGATCCTTGGCTGGGACGCCTGCGTTCGGAAGTGATCATTTTTACATGACCGGGTTTTGCAAACCTTGCGTGCTCAGTGTTCTGAAGTGATTTTTCTTAGTGTTCGGAAGTGAACGAGAGTGGCAGCGTTCAGAAGTGATTTTTTTGGCGTTCGGAAGTGATTGTCTGCCTCTATGGGAGGGGAGGACATTGGGAGCCCATCCCCTGCTACACTCGAGCGCAGGCCATTGACCTCACCCTCTCGCGCTGTGGCCCCGAGGTGGGTAAACAGAAGAGCGCATGAAAGCACCTGAAAGAATGGCAGGATGAGGACAAGCGGCTAGGGCGAAGGCGCCGTTCACACCATCCATAATGAATTTTCGCCTTACCATCGGCCCCAATTCGGTTCCTTGGGCAATGAGTTTGCGCTGCGCCGATTGCAGGCAGCTCCGGAGCTTCATCGGGGAGGTCTACACAGCAAAGCGCAGGGCGCTCAGGAAACCTGGAGGCGAGCGCTTTGCGGTTGGGCGCTTGGGCGTCCGAGGCTTGGAAGACCGCAGACGAGACAAGGCCGCCCAGCCGAGACGGGCGCTACATTGCATCATGCAGGACGTGTGGGCGAAACGAATCGAAGTCTCACAGCATTCTTTCAGCTTGCTGGTTGGCCCATTGGCCCATTCGAGAAACCATGGGCGGCTTTAATTGCCAGCCTCAGCTCCGCAAAGTTCAACGCTTGAGGAGATGCTGCGACGACTTCACGGGGTGAAGAGTTTGGTGCACCGGCGCTCTTGGCAGCGACCTGGCAATGTCAGAGGGGCGCACGCCGCACGCCTCGGGTCGGGTCGGCGGCCGCACCAAGAGACTCGCGAGCTGAGGCTTTTGGAGGCCATCGCCGAGCACGCGTCATCCGCCAAGTGCTGAGTTGAAGAGAAAAGCGCCATGTGGGTGATGCACATGCAGATGTGGCCCAGATGTGGCCTTGAATGTGAAAGGGGAACCCCTCTCAAAAGTGGTTGGACATCAATCCCCGCCGAAGTCTGACGGGTCGAACGAGTCAATGATGTTTTGATGTCCGAGGACACCACGGTTGGCCTTTTTGCTGACTTCCTGGACGGCTCCCGGGACTTGGACGAGCCAGCGCCTCAGCCCGAAGGGTTGAATTCGTCGGTTTTTTCTTCCAGCGAGGCTGTCGTTCTACCTCTACTGCTCTGCCCTCATAGCCAGCACTCCGGAGGAGACGCAGGCCTGGGACCCATGGCCTTTTTTGCGTGAGAGGCGCAGGTGTAGCAGGTGTGATGAAGGCAGCTGTGCAGGTGCCTTCCAGGTTGCCTTTGGGGATTGCCCGCGCCTCAGTCCACTGCCAGGGCTTGAAGGGTCTAGATGGCGACCAGGGGACGGGTCGCCTGTTGCCTGTTGCCTTCGAGCTATGCAGCTACGCATTGCGAGACACCGGCCTGTGACTCGAGGTCAGCGAGCCTCGGTGCATTCGCCTGCTGGAGCTCTTGTTCGATGACCTGCCCAAGGCCCGTGGTCGGGTCGCCTGCATCATATCCAGCAGTGATATCGCCCGTGCCAAGAACTTGTGACCAGCATCCTTCCACTATCTACATTTGGAATGACGCGATCAGTGTCGGAAGGCTAGGACGGTCGTGAAGGAGGAAATCGAGAAGCAGGCCGTCTCGTTGCAGATCCCATCCTGAATGGCCGGATCACGCAATTCGGTTGAGAACCCCAGCAAGTTCTCCCAAAAGCATCGGGTCGGATGGCAGGTGCCGCGGATGAATTTGGCAGGTGATCCGTGGGAGGACCGAGCATTGTGAGGATCTCTGACTTTTATTCTGCCAAATGACTGGCGGTCCCTGGAAAATCAAACAACTTCCATGTAAAGGGACCTTTTGGGTGGGTTCAATATTGATGGAAAGGCAGTCTTCCCCATCCAATTTTCCTTTCCGTCCTCTTGAAGCCTGTCCGCGAGGAGTTCAGCCTCTTCGAAGAGGTGCGCTGCATTGAAGCCGACGGCCTGTGTGGGGCCCAAGTGGCCGGGGGGGTTCCTACCGGGAACCTCGTTCGTCCTGCTGGTTTTTGCAGGGAAAACATGTTACACGTAGACCCCTCGAGTTTGCGTCGAGGTGTCGCGCTCTGCTTGAAGGATGGAGAGTGTGCCAGCCTCAAGATGCCCATTGAGACTTTCGAGGGACATCTTCGAGCAGGGGATTCCCTATTTGATGAGAGAGAGCCAGATGGAGCGACCAAACAAGCCTTGTCGTGGATTGGAAGATGTCTTTGCTGGGGTTGACGAATGCAGTTGATAGGTTCTTTTGGGCTGCACACTGTAGCGAGCTGTGGTGGTTGTTTTGGCCACGGTGACCACACAACTTGTGCCAAGGGCAAGAGTTTGATTGGGTACCAGACACCTAACCATTGAAGGCATTGCGGGCTCAGCTGCTTCGTCGGCATCGGCGTACGCTTAGCTGCGCGGCAGCTGGCTGAGGTGCTGTCTGTTACTGACGAAGAATCTGCCGCACTTCTCTTGGCCTGCGCCCCATCTGGCACACTTCAATCAGGAAAGCAACAAAGGCAGGCCGTGCCCTGCTGGCCCCACTAATATCATCAGACTAGTTTTTTTTGTGGTGGTGGAAGACATGTTTTGTGAAGAGTGCAATCACACACCCCAAACCAATGTGATAGGGATTCGACCCATGGCTTGTTGCGAGTAGGATCCATTGCTTGCATATGCTTGGATTGAGGGGCTCTTTGGGAACTCGAGCGCGTTGCGGAACTCGAGCCATCTTCAGATCGGCATGGGTCAAAATGACACCACCCGGATTTTGTTTCTTTTAAGCACCAGGCTTTTTTTTTTCCCCCATTCTTCTCCGGCGAACCGGGGCTTGCCCCATTTTGGGGCCCCAGGTTCGAGCGCCGCCCGGCCCTCGCCTGAAGGCGCGACACCGTGCTGGCCTTCCTGCAGGCGGACGTGCACGGCCGCGGCTGGCTGGACCCCCACGAGGCGCCTTGCACCGGGCGCGCGGGGAATGGGCGAGAAATGGCCAGGTGGCGCAAAAACCCGGTCCAAAATGGGTTGCACTCAGTGGAACATGGAGTTTAAAACCTGCTTTTTTTGCCCCTCCGATCGTGAAGAATTTTGAGCCACACCCAGGGGCTCATGAAGAACCCTATGGGCTGTTTGGCCGGTCAACACCAATGGGATCCCATTTTGGGGTAGGTGCACCACCCGATTTAGAGCCGATTTTAGTGGGGATTGGGATGTTCACTGGGGGTACGGGGTTTTGACCCATGGCCATTTCAGCCAAGAAGGTGATTTTGTTTGTGGGCCAAGAAGAGAAGCTCCGAAGGAACGTCGTCGCGAAGCGGGCGACAAGTTGTGACAAGTTTGTGATGGGGCCAGAGCCTTGCAGTGACATCTCCGTTGCACTCTCAAAACCGATTCCTTCGTAAGTGGTTGGGAGCCTGTTGGAGCTGCTCGTATGTGGGAGTGTTAGTTGGGGGCGGATGGGGGTGCCAAAAAGCACAGTTCTTCCAATGTATGAGGCAAGCCAAAACCAGGTGGAATGTTTGTATTCTTCGATTGTTTTTGTGCAAGCCAGGCAAGCAGTCATGGCGCTACATGTTACTGTTAGTGGGGTCCTCGATTGCAAGCTGCAACAGGATATGATACTGTCAATGTGGGTGCTTTTTTGGCGGGTACCGCCTCTTTGAGTTGCTTTAAACTTGAAGGCAAACCAAAGAGAAACCAAAGGGAATTAAACAGGAAATAAAAGGGAACCGTGGGCTTTTCTATTTTGAGACAACCCTGCCTGTCAAAAATGTCCAGTCTCCCATGACTCTCTGAAATTCCCAGTACCAGAGGACTCACCATGTTTTCCTCCGCGCCCTTTGGGCATCCAGTTTTCTTGGCCCCTTCCGCAGCCAGGTACAGGGCAGTTGCTCTTTCCTGAAAGGGCATGGTCTGACGTTCGGGAAATGGTCCCTTCAAAAGGAGAATGGTCTTCAAGGCCCCTGTCAGGTTCCATGTGGCTGTGGCTCAAACAACCGGTACCAAAATGGAACCCTGGTAAGTGGAAACATGGACCAAAGCCTGCGTAACCCCTCCGATCGTTTAATGTTGAGCCACACCCAAATGACCACGGCCAACTTGTTTCTGTTGGAGGGTGGTTTTCCCACCAAGTTTGATCAACCCCCACGTGAATTGCTGGGAGTGATCTTTGACTTGGCTGCGATGGCTGCCAGGTGCAAAAGGCGGAGAGCCGGCCGCGTGCGCCTCGCCACTTGGCAGAGGCTTCAGCTCAGGCGACGGCTGGGTACGGCAGGTGTCATGTTGATTTGCAACATGCATTCCATATGGAGATGGGCACCTTGCAGTTGAGAATGCACCCAGGGCTTCGCTCGCGCGGTCGGGGGAAGCGCTTATCCGAGGCCCAAGTACGTTGCCCCTCACAGACCAGACCACGCTCGCAGCTTAGAGCGATCGCGCATCTTGTCGTTTCGAACGCTTGGATGAGGACGGTTCTGCACATGGCCGGTGGTATGAGGGCAGTTTGTCTGAGGCTCGGGGCCTTTGTCTTCCGCACGGTGCAAAGCTTGGGGGGCCTCAACAATCCTGCCCGACGCCCCAGCGGGACGCATGGCCCATTTTGGTAGCACGTGGGCCTTTTTTACCACCATGGATGCGCTCGAAACCTTGGAAGGTGTTAAACATGGGGCAAACTAATGTCCAATATGGCACAAGCTGCTCCAGCCCTCGTGTGCTTGAATGAGCAGATCCTGCTCCGGGAATCCTTTGAGATCCTTTGAGTACCACAGGGGGTCACATCTACGTGATCATGCGGATCATCGTGGGGCACATCTTTTCAAATCCGAGAGATGTGGTCCACAATGATCGACTGAATGCGGGAGGAACTGGAAAAATAGCACATATGCATATACACTCATTCCTTCAATGTACCCTGTTTCCAAAGATGGAAGTGGGGGAGAGAGGGTGATCTAAGAGTGGGCCTGTGCCTATATCGAGCTCGCCAAAATGCTTGGTAACACCAGCATTTTCATTCGTGAGGAAGGTTCCTAACTTGGGGGTTCCCCCCTGCTTTTGGTGGGTGAATTCCTCCAGTTTAGAGGAACTCGATTGTTGCAGGACAATCTCAGGATAAACTGCACGTAGTGACGTCGAGGTGGAGCAAATCTTGGCCGAGCATAGTGACTATAGAATGATACAATTGTTCCCATTCATTGGGGTGTCTATCATCTGATTGTATGTATGCTACGCCCCTCCTGGTGTCTATAACTTTGCGTGATTTGAGCGCGCAGGCTGTATAGTTTTGCTGATCTTGCAGCAGGTGCCCCATTTTACTGGCTATAGTGTCTGTTTGTGTGTGTGTTTGTGTTTATAAACTGTTTTTGCAGCAGACTTAAGAGGCTTGCAGTCTACCATGCCCATTTCAGAGAGCTGGATAGAGAGCAGTTCCGTTGCACAATTCCAAGAAAAACATCCCAAGCAAGCATGTATCAACATGTAGACGTGCTAGAAGCCTCAGGAATTCACAGAAGCTGGACCGAACAAAAAGAACTAGAAGGCCGGTGGCCAAAAAACATAAATGATTTACTCTGTTGTAGGCATGGTTAGCCGCGTGTTTTTGCGCAGAATAAGCTGCCTTTCCGTGCATTTTCCTTGCGCACGTTTCTTTGCGCAAGTTCTCTGAGCAAGTTTCTCGGAGCAAGTTCTCTGAGCAAGGTGTAAAGGGCAAACACTAAACATTGGGTACCTCTTGCACACAAGAAATGCTCATGTTCTGAATTCAAGATTCACAATTGCCCAGGAAAGCTTTCTCCAAAATCTTGACTCCAGAAAAAGGGCATAGAGTCAGTTTAAGGCTAAAGTATAGTGCATGAAGCCATGTTGCTCTGGATTTGGACAGAACGCAATTCCATTACAACAATTACACCAGCATAGACCCCAGATAGCAGAAAACAGGTCGAGGATTGCACACTGCTCGTTGATCGAGGGGCTTCCTGCCCCAAACAGCACCCAAAGCAGCACCTGCATCAGCACCCCCATGCCTAGCCCGGCTGTCACTCTCGCAACAATGCGCCCCCCGCCAATCTCGCAAAAATGCGCCCACTGTCACCAGCGTCTGACAGTACATGTATCATAAACATGTAATAATATTACAATTATATTTGATATATAATTAGCACCTGCCCAGCACCCCCAAAAACACTGCACCAGCACCCGAAACTGCATGCCACCTAGCACCCTGCCCTCAATCTTGCAAAAATGCGCCCACACCTCGGAAAGCACCTGCACCAGCACCTTAAACAGCATCTGCACCACCACCCCAAACTGCATGCAACCTGGCACCCAGCCGTCGATCTCGCAAAAACGTGCCCACACCGTCACCACCAGCTCCAACAGCACCTGCACAAGCACCCCAAACTGCATGCCCCCCAGTCAATCTCGCAAATCACTTTCCCATCTTTATTAGAAGCTAGAACCCCTATAGCTTTCAGCTATCTGGGGAAAAAGAGAAAACAAGCGTTCCAAGCAGGATGCAGACATGCCAGACCCCGGGAAATTGCAGAAGCGGGACCAACAAAGGACATTTTAGTGCCCCTGGAACAAAAAGAAGAAGCATCTTTCCAAGATCCAAGAATCACCATTGCCCAGGAAAGCTTTGTCCAGAAAACGAACAATATCCGACAATGAAGCTTGCCCATGCAAATGGAGCTGAAGCTCTTTTTCAACTTGCCCCCTGAAATTATGAGCGCTGAGTCTAAACATCTCAATACAGTACTTAGGCGTTTGGGGGGCAACGGATCTTGGATCCAGATTCCTGAATACGTGGATCCAGATTGCTTAATACCGGGTAGTAAGGAATCTCTCTGCAGTATTCAGAAACCTTTGTACCGGTAAGGTTTCAGGGGAGCCATTCATGGATCCAAGATTTCCCTCAAACGTCTCCCGGCAATCTTGGATCTTGGATCCAGATTCCTTAATACCGGGTATTAAGAAATCTAAATACAATACTAGGCAACCTTAGTACCGATATTGAGGTTTCAGGGCGGTCATTCAAGTCCAAGATTTCCCTCCAAAAAGTTCCCCAGCTCTTGGATCTTGGATCCAGATTCCGCAATACTCGGCAGTAAGAAATCCCTCCATCCTTGGTGCCCATTTTGGCCAACAAATACAGAAAGTCCTGAAACAAGTGGTTAACATACATATGTATAGTGTTGACAAAGGACAAATACTCCTTTGGTTGATTGAGACGGGGGATCCAGATCACTGTCATGTTCCCCCCCGCCCCCACCCCCGATGAAACTCCTCCAGGCGATGCTTAGACTTAGATCCACATTCGTGATGGATGGCCCTCCAAGTAGCACTTTGTAGGGTACAAGTAGGTCGCATTTGGGCTGACGCCTGTCAGCCACGCTGAGGTGGACTTGAAGGAAGAAGCAACTGAGCCAACGGCCGAGTGCTGCTTGTGCATGAGCTTGTGCGTTTTTGTGACCCATGCACCATCAACGCATGGCTGAGTGTCCCAAATTCAGCTGGATGCAGCCTCTGAGGTTGGCATCCTGTGAGCCCAAGAGGGAGCCGGAGGCCGGCCTTTGCCACCTTTTGTTCGAACCAACCAAGGCCGACCCCCAAAAACAGACACACCCCTGCTGTGGATGGTTGCGAAATCCATTTCACAAAGCAGCTCCAGTCCATTCTAAGACTTTGATTCGTTGCAGTCGATGCTCGTTTTCGCTGGGAGCTGGCATGCCAGGCCTGCCTGCAGCTTTGCCGGGGCCTCGCTTACGTGGGGCCTGCGCTGTGTCGAAGCGGGGACGGCTCTTGCGAAGGGACCCGTGTCAGTTGCTGCTGTGGTTAAGCCCGGTTGGTTCGAAGTGGAAACCCGTGACGGGTTTAGCACACTTTTTTAGGTGCGGCCCCCCACGTTTGGTTGAACTGGCAATTGGGTTGAGCATGGGACTTCGACACTGAGCAATGAATGCTTTGTAAACTCGACGTGATGGGAAAGGCTCGTCCCCGAAGCAGGATTGAATGCCATCGTCTCGCCGCTTGTAAGTGCTGAGTGTGCCCCGGATCTGGACGATGACTCTGTCATTGCCAGAGAGGGTGTCGATGTGATTTGATGCAGATGAGCGTTCAGAGCTTGATGTGGAGAGCTGACCCCAGAAACTTAGCATCTTGGGCTTCAAAGTCCCAGAATCTGACGACCAATGACCTTGACCTTCAACCGCCTGATTTCCTTTGTAGGTCCACTTGTGTTTGGCTTGGCGCCCCAATCCTATTCTTAGCCAACCAAAAGTGGACCAAAGGAAAGCAAGCGGTTGAAAGTCAAGGGCACGGACCAAACATACGACCACGACTCCACTTTGATCTTTGGATTCCCTGCTGGGTGTGGCTCAAAATTAAACAGCAGGGGCAAACCGCAGGTTGTGGTTCATGTTTCCAAATATCAGGGCAACCCATTTTGGATTCGCTCAAACGGGGCCTTCCGGACCCGATGAGAAAAACCCAAAGGCCTCGCGGCCTTTCACTCCCTGGAGCCCAGCCTGGCAGTGGGGAGCCTGGCAGTGGGAGGGTGGTTTCCTGTCACAGAGCACTCCGTGTTTTTGTTTGTTTGCGTATGCACATAACTTCGATGTGAGCGTTGGTATCATAAGCCAGAACATGTAAATGAAAATATAGTATATATCTACACATACATATTTGAGTGGCGTTGTGAATGGTCACAACTTCACCAGTGCGAGCTTCACAGTCATTGAACCCGAAAAACACTCATCACAGGCATTGACCGGATCGAGCATGCTTGTACCCCATACCGTTTGGTGGCGTGTGTGATTCTTTGCGAGCTTCTCAAGTTGACAGATCACCAGGTACCAAGCATGTGATCAACATATGCACCGAAATAGGAACATGTTGTTGAACTCAAATGGTAGCGCCCTGGAAGAAAATGTTTCAGCAGATGCACAGTCAGCGTTGGTCAACCCTTCCTGAAATGGACATATTGAGGCTATTTGTTGACTAGGCTAGAGGGTGCGTAGGTGGGGTGTAGGTGAGGTGGGTTTTGAGGTGCTGGGACCAGCATGATACAATCTGAGCCAAGGTGTACTTGAAGTGGCTCCTGCACAGTGAAGAGCCTCGAGATCGCACTGTGTCAGCCCCTCAACTTCTTGTGGCATGGAATGTGAGTAGTGGGTACCTGCGCTTCCACTGACATGGCACGACAAAGCAACCATGTTTTTTCGTTTGCCCTTCCACATGCTATGTTGTTGGCAAGGGTTTCAGGGCTGCGGTGGAGGGTAAGAAGCACCATGTCGCAGTGAGAGCTGGGCTTTGCGGAAGGGAGAAAACGGCCCCCGTTCGACTCGCGAACGAAAGCAACACAAAAAAATCAAAAAAAAAAAAACAACAACCAAAAAGCACACACACACACAAAAGTCGCGGAGGTACCAAAGCGTGAAGGCCCGGATCTTCGGGGTGAGGAGAAGCGCCAGCGCGGGGAAGGTCTGGCCCCTGATGCACAACCTTCGGCCGTGGGCCCAGAGAAGTGTGCCCAAGCGAGGCCTGCGTGGAACGCTCTGTGAAGGGAAACTAAGGAAATCCACCCAGTTTTTCTTGCATCGTGTTTGCAGCGATCCATTCGTAGAGTGTAATGAACAGAGGGCATGAGCTGTGGCTTGTTTTGCTTGCTTGTTCATCAGTGCTAGCGTCTTGCTCGGCTCCCGGTCCGAGCAAGATGTATCGACAAAGATGCTGGTGGCTCGTCCCTAGAAGGGCAGAAGCCAAGGTGCTTGCTCGTCCTCCTGCTGAGTCACCAGTTTGACATGCAGCTTGTCAGGGAGGAGGCGTTCTCTCGTGCCCATTTGCAGCTTCAAGTCTTATGCCCCAACAGGCATGTATTTTGTGGGCACCAAAAGGGATGCGTTTTTTTTCTTCTTCTTCTTCTTCTTCTTCTTCTTCCCCTGTTTTTTTAACTGCCATATCAAGCACCAGAACACGTTGCAGTCGTGCCGTGGCACTTTGGAGCCAGGCCCAGCCAGAGCACATCGGTTGGGAGATGACGGCGGCAGCCTGAGTTTTTTTTTCTTTGCAGCGTTCAGCACGGATCTCGCTCCACTGCTCAAGGCTCTATTGCAGGTGTTGCGCGAGAGCTGGAGGAGCCAGCATCAGCAATGTCCGTAATGCCTTATTGTCCCTTGCACAGGGACTTGTTTTGGACAATGATTTTGTGGAAGGAGATCTACTGAGGGATTGTTGACCACCTGCGAGGGCAAGTCAACGGGCAAGTCAATCCGGTCCTTTGCCGGAAAGTCGCGGCTGGCGAATCACAGGGCGTGAGTCGGCCTTCCCATTTTTACTCGGCCATGAGGAAGCTTCAGGATCTTCGTGAGAGGAATCTTATGATCCTAGATGCAAGTCACATCTTGTGCCGATCAAAGTTGCGACCAGCGCAGGGACCAACTGCACTGTGCTTTCCTCTCCCCTTCATGCTTATTGTTGCTTCAAGAGTTAGAGAGAGGTACTCACCCTAAATTTGCGCCATTTATAGTCGCATATCTCTAATCCAGCCACTTCTGCAAGACAAAGACTTCAACCTTGGTTCGGACTTTGGGTTCGCTCAGGCTGAGAAGCCAGCTCACTCAGTGCCATTCATTTGTTGACCCATTTCTTCCCGCAGTTCCTCCGGATCAACCTGTAAAGATAGCTGCTCAAGGGCTTGGCTATTTTGCGACAACTTGTGAATTCAGACAGTGAGCGGCCACGTATGGTCAATCGTAGAGCAATCCTTGCCTTCTTCTCAACCTAGGCATGTCTCGAACTGGGAAACGGAGGGAACCACACCTCCGTTTCTCAAGGTGCTTGTGCTGTTTAGCCAACTTAGTGGTTTCACTCCGTTGTCCGCCTGGTTTCCTTGTGGCTCCCTTGTGGTTTCCTTGTGGTTTCCCGTTCTTCCGGGGCCTTCCAGCGGTGAGCGGAGCACGGGAAGTGGGCCCCGTGGCAGGAGGGGCGCCAGCGGACAGGGCGTGGAGTCGGGCCCGGAGTTCGGGCCGGAGCTGGAAGAGGCGGCCGAATCGACGGGGTGACCGCTTTTTCAGTGGAGGGATATGGGGGGATCTGGCAGGGGTCCTGGTTTGGACCATGTTCCTTTTAAAAGGACTATTTCTCGAACATCAAAAGGGTAGGAGGGGATACATATGAATGTTTTTGGGGGTTGATCAATATTCCTACCAGGGCAACTTTTCCCGGTTAGTGGGGGAAGTCGTACCTTTTTTTGTGGTTTTTCTAATGGCCATCCCACGTTTACCGGACCTTTTGGTCAACCGGGTGTGGCTAAAAAATAAAGAAGGTAGGGTTGCGCAAGATCATAGTCTTCGTTTCCATTCACCAAGGCGAGATTTTTGGTACATGCTTTTTGAGCCACAGCCAACCCCCCATATGGCCATGCGTGAAAAGTCCGTACCCCCAGTGAACATCCCAACCACTAAAATAGGTTCTAAAATGGGTGGTGCACCTACCCCAACATGGTACCAAAACGGTTTTGACCCACAGCCACATGTTGTTTGAGCCACAGCCAGTGCATTGCATTCGTATATGTATATATAGATATACATGTATAGATACGTACGTATACATACACTTACATATATGTGTGTACGTGTATGCATGCATGTATGGTAATGTAATGTAATGTAATGTAATGTAATGTACTCGTAGTGTAATGTAATGTAGTGGAATGTAATGCAATGCAATGTAATGTAATGCAATGTAATGCGATGCGATGCAATGCGATGCACTGCAATGTAATGTATTGTATGCATGCATGCATGCATGCATGCATGCATGTCTGCATATATGGACGTACATAATACATACATACATACATACATACATACATACATACATACATACATACATACATACATACATACATACATACATACATACATACATACATACATACATACATACATACATACATACATACATACATACATACATACATACATACATACATACATACATACATACATACATACATACATACATACATACATACATACATACATACATACATACATACATACATACATACATACATACATACATACATACATACATACATACATACATACATACATACATACATACATACATACATACATACATACATACATACATACATACATACATACATACATACATACATACATACATACATACATACATACATACATACATACATACATACATGCATGCATGCATGCATACATACAAACATAGATACATACATACATGCATGCATTTATATACACATATGCATATATATATATATATATATTATATATTACATATATATATATATATATATATATATATATAATATATATATATATAATATATATATATATGTAATATATAATATATATATATATATGCATATGTGTATATAAATGCATATATAGATATATGCATACATACACATATGCATACACACATATATATGTATATATGTATACACATACATATGTATATACATATGTATGCATAGTCTGTATATGCATGCACCCACCATCGGATGTTCGACGACTGTGCAGCCGCTCGGCCTAGTTGGCAGTTGGGAATGAATTTGAACATATGGAGCACTTTTCGGAAGAGTTGGTGAACATCGACTCCAATATAATTGATGCCCGCTGAAAGGTCCCTAAACACATATCCAGTTGAGGGCACGCTGAAATTGTAGGTTCCTGTTTGGATGTTATCGAAAAGAATAATTCACACCTTTTGTACCTGTATATATGCACATATGTGTATATATATATATACATATATATATATATATATATGTACATATGTATGTATACATACACATATCCACCGTTTGGGTGTTCATTTTTTGGACCTACCCCGCTGACACATCCAAATGATTTGTTCACCCCTGACATGCAGCCAAGCGCCTGATTTTTCTAGCTTAGGTTAGCCTTTTCCCGCCCCTAGATCTCTTACTCCGGTTCTTTGAAGTTGGCTTTCGGCGATTGACTCCCGGCGCATCGTGGATACAGCAATCTGACGGAGGCTCCATTCGTGATCCTTGTCTTAAGATTGATGAACAGCAATCCCTATATTGTTGAACCTGTCAGAGCCCAAAACCCGGATGACGGAGTTTACAACCGAACTCATGAGCAATCCGTTGCAGCGGCACAAGTGCAGGCAACCCTTGGTAGTCCAATGCACATAGGTGTCCTTCTTAGTGTGGTTGACAATAGAAGGCACTAGTTTAGATGGGTTTTATTCCATTTACCAGGGCCATCTATTTTTTCCAAAAGGACACCCATGCCAGTGCATGTGTTCAAACAAGTTGCAGGGATCGGCTAATATTTTTACAATATGAAGACTGGAATTCTCAGGTGGGTGAAGCCAACATGCGGGAGCAATGCGATTCGGACCAAGAGCGTCCGGTCAGCGGCCGGGAGAGACCGGTTGGATACTCAGTCAGCTTTAAATAAGGGAGCAATGGGCCGTCGCATCCTTCTGAACAACATGTGGATTTCTCTTTTAGAACGCATCTCATCGACTCCTGCAGCAGTATTCTTGAAATGTGCAAAATTGACGCCCCTTTTCCATGTTTCACCCGGGGCAAAAACTCTGCCCTTCATTATCGCGATTGTTCGCTAGGAAATCCATGCATGGTTGACGACCAAAGTGGCCCTCCGGAAGGAGGATGTCCAGTCGTGCGGAGAAAACTGGATGCTTGGCCGGGTGCGTTTCATGCTCGCCGGGGCTGAGGTTGATTTGACTCCTGAGCTATAATGGGACTCTCCAAATGGTTGCCGAGCATGAATCCCCCTGGGAAATGACGTCCACCAAAAGGAGCCCCAAACAGAGCTCACACCCATGATCTCGTCTCAATCCAGCAGCCAGCTGTCACATAGTCAGTGCCTTGAACCTCAGGCTGCTTTGGCTCCAAGCGGACACCAGGTTTCAGTGTGTCTCACGCACTCTTTGGCCGCCAGGGACTGGCCAAAAACTCTGGAAAGTCTACAGGCAACTTGGAAAATCAGAAAAACAACAACAACAACAACAACAACAACAACAACAACAACAACACCCCAAACCTTTGGAAAGTTCGAAACCCGGAGAAAAAGAACCAACCCGCATGTCTTTTTTTTCCACCCCCCATCTGAGCCAAGCTTACGACACACAAACACATTTCCATGGCGTGCAACTCCCTGGGGCTTCTGCTGCTGTGCCTGGCCCGGGGGCCCCGAAATCAGACGTTGGGAGCGTTGGACCGGTTTTTTGGTTTTGGTTTCAGTTCGAACCAGTTGGAACCAGTTGGAACCAGTTGGAACCAGTTGGAACCAGTTGGAGATCAAGTTGGTTTCTGTGAAATCAGGTTGGTGTCTGGTTTGGTCCTTGCATTTGCTTCAGTGTTTTTTTGTTTCCCTCTTGGTTTTAAAGGGAATCTATCACTACTGGAAATATTTGTATTTTCCCCTCTTGGTTCTAAAGGGAATCGATTTCACTACTGGAAATATTTCATTTTTTTTTCAGGAGGTTAAGCAAATGGAAGGGTTTCAGTTGGAACCAGTTGGAAGTCAGGTTGGTTTCTGTGAAATCAGGTTGGTGTCTGGTCCTCTCTGGTTTGGTTTCTGTGCAATCAGGTTGGTGTCTGGTGTCCTCTGGTTTCTTTTGGTCTCTGCGAACTCAGGTCGGGTTTTGGAAAAAGGTGTGTGCAAAGCTAAAAGTTACAAAAGCGCCAGGAACCGCGCCCAAGGAGGGGCTCACGGCTCAAGGTCAGTACCCAAAGAAGGTTGGTTTCCTTTGGTTCAAGGAGCACCTGCGAAGGTGTCTTTCTTTGAGCGTGCTCTTCGAATGAAGAGAAGCCGTTCGCAGTGGCACCTCGCTGAGGTCTTGCGGGCCTCAGCCAAAGAGCTCAAGTGCCCGTTGACTCGTCTTTCTGTCCAAGCGGGTTCCCACTCTGCCAATTGACATGGACAATTAGGTCCTCAGGGGATTGCCCAATCAACTTTATTTTTTCTTTTTCCAGGTTTAACTGAGGGAGCATGTAAGTGAATACATGAGCTTCACATGGTGGCCAGTAGTTATGCACTTTGTTTGTTCCCCGGAAGAAGTGGACACCCTCTTCAGACTCCTGCGAGATGCCTTTCCAGCTGCATGTATTCGCACTTCTTATTGAAGCATTGTGATGTGAGCAGGACATTGCCTTACTGTGGCCCTCTCCCCAACTAGGGGAACCCAAAGCGTGTTTCCCTGGTCTCCGTTTGAAACAGGTTGGGTAGCCTAAAAAAAGACCCCCCCCTTTGCATGTGCAGAGAACCGTTAGTGCAGACATGTGATTCGCTTCGGCTGGATCGTCTCTTGGCTCATGCGCGGACAAGTGAGAGAAACAACTGCCCCATGGAGAGTCTGTTGCCCAGCGGCTGCCCACCTAGTGGTGACCAATGTTACTCCAGCTACTCGATTTCTGGGTCAAGAGTCTGCAGGACAGAGCTTTCAGAGCTTTGCTTCTTGAAATTGGGGCCTCAGATCCTCCAATGCACGCCTTGTGGGGTTGATTGTCCTCTGCGATGAACTTGCAGGCCTCAACACCAAGACAAACACCATGTCATGATCATACGTGTCAAATGTGTGGAAACAGATTGATGAATCCCATGCATTTTCAAACATTCTCCACTGAGCCACGAGTAGTCATGGCTTTGCCCCGCAAGGGAGCGGCCTGGGACACAGGAGATGGTCACGAAGCGAGGGACAGTGTTGCACCTTTGATTGCTGAATTGGTACGTACTAGTGCTAGTTCTTTCTGTGAACCTTAGCAGGGATTGGTCAAGGCTTATGCACCCTTCGAACTCGCATTTGTTTGCTTTTTTGGCTTGCACCCGTGTTCATGCATTCATTGCAGCGGAGCCTTGTTTGCTCCCAAAGGCTTTTGACCTAATCCGAAGGACCATACGAATCATAGGTAGCTCCTTCAATAGGTAATCTAAATAGGGGGATTCCCAATTTAAATGGTCTTCAAGAATCCGAACTCAACCTTATTCATGACATCGACATGTTCATGAGCTCAATGCTTGCGTCAAGGTCTGAAGCTGACGCTGAACTTTTATGACATTTGGACCAGGAGCGTGCCGCGCGAGTCAATGTCATGAGTCCTGCTTGTTTTGTTAAGATTAATGGGTGGGGCTGGGACTGCGCTCGCATTTCTTTGTTTCTTCTAGTTGTTGGCGCTTTGGCGCAGTTATTGGGTTGGCGTAAATGTTCGTCATTTCTTCGCAGTCTCTGTGTATGGCGGCCGCAATGGAAGGCAGCCATTGCCTGTTTGGCAGCCCGGTTTTCTGTAGGAACCCTTTCCTTGCCTGCGTCACCATCTAAGGGATCACACCGTGAGGGTATGGGTCAAAAATCAAACCACTAGGGGACCACGGGTTTGAGCACTTATTTCAGGGCTCCATTTTAGGTACCCATTTGTGACCCACACCCATGTGAGGACATGCCCCCGACCAGATTTCGACTGAAGTGGCCAAGGTTCGGTGGTAGCCTCAATGCAGCGATGAAGATATCACCAACCACTCGAGCATCAGATGGCGTGCAGTACCATCCTTGTGATTTTCTGAACTGGTTTCAACCCAAATCTACAGGCAAACTCCCTGTTTGTTCACTGTTGGGATGTTCCCCTCCAAAAGTGATGAATCCCCACCAAATCCAGAAATGGACACCCCCTATATGAATAAACAGGGGTTTATGAGTCAATCTGCACAAACCCACCGCTTAGCAGCTGAGGAGCTGCTTCGAGTGCTGCTCCTCAGGTGCAAAGCGATCGATCCGGGTGCCGTGTCTTGTGAGAGGTGAAGTTCGTTCACGTCAGGTGACAGGAACGACAGGCGGGGCTCTCGCGCACGCCATGCCGCTGGCGTGCGCAGCTCATGGAGCTCATGAAAGCCCCAACTTAGATATCGCGCGGCTGCGTTTCTGTTAATGGGGAGCAGCCTCCAAACATTTACATGGTTCGTGGACCAATGGGAAATGACGCCCATCGAAGGGTCACAAATTTAAAGAATCATGGCCATTCCCATGGCTGTGCAGGCAGTCTGCAACGTTGGAGGATTCGATCATCAAAGCTGAGTACGGCTCTCTAGGCGGAGCTTTCAAGAGATGTGAGCTGATAGTCAGCTCCACTGGTCACGTGTTCGCGCGGTAGTTTCTGATCAAGCAACCAGTTGCTGTGTGGCATACAGTGTCATCATTCCAGGAGCGCAGCACGAGAAGGGCAGGTGCGGAGCTTGGCACACTTCTGTCGCAGGTTCTACGCGGAGTTGGAAAGAAATGTAACACAAGACATAGATGACTGGAGCGACTGAGTCCGGCTCGTGCTTCTGAGATCTCCTGTAACAAACAGACTGCCAGTCAACCTTTACTTTGGTTTCTTTTAAACCACTGTGCCCGATGGTGTCGTATGTTCTGGGTGCGCACTGAGATAGCTGGCAACTATCAAAGGAAAGCGAAATCGATTTTAGTCGTGTTAAACGTGCTGGAATCAGGCATGCAAGATGCTGCAGAGACTATAAAGGGTCATCGCCACGGGACAATGAATTTCCCGAAGCCGGGGGGGGGGGGGGGAGTGCAGGAGATGCGAGGATTCCCGACCCATTGCAAGTAAATCAACCTGAGTCAGAAGTCTTTGCTTCCCACTTGCGAGTTTCCAGCCCAGCAGTGACTGTGGCAAGCCTCACCAAATGAGAGATCCAGGTACTTGCAAACCCGGATTGACAGCTCCGACAGGTCATCAGATGCACCGGAGGCGGACCCGTCGAAGGACAGCGCGCGCTTCTTGATGTCACATGGATGCCTAGGGCTTTGTGAAATGGCTGGAACATCATGTTGGCTTCGTGCAGTCCAAAAGCGTTTCTCTGTTTTCCAGAACACCGCCACTTTAAAAAGGCTCTCCTCCGCTTTTTGTAGCAAGAAGGGTCGAAGTGGGCTCTTTGTTCTTCGCAGCCTTCTCTTCGCATGAGTGAATATTGAGCAGTCGATCATGCGGCACTTTCTGGCAGATGCCACGGCCCGGTTGCAAGAGCTTGAGCGGATGTGGCCAGAGAAAAGCTCCTGAGGGAGACCCAGCGGCCACCGGTGGCAATTTTTGGCTCTAGCACTTTGTGCAGCTTGGGACGGTTTTGGATGGCCCGACGTCCGAGCTGTCACAGTCGAGTCGAGCGGCGAGCCATTCTGGGGCCAAAGACCTCTTTCTCGCCCAGGACATTTTGACATTCCGGGTATGTGTCAAAAGAGGGACTATGTCCAAACGGTTGGGTTCCTTTTGGTCTCATTGAAGAAACCCTTCTTTAGTTCTGCTCCCAAACTGGTAATGCGTCGAATCATGATCACATGTCTCTCCCGATTCGCCCTGGGCCCTCTGATGGCCCTCAGGGGATGCTCATTCCCCCTGAAAGGAATGTCAGTCTATGTTCACATCGCACGGTGAATTTAGATCTCATGAGAGTTTTGACAAATATCCAGCTGGAGTTGAAAGCCCCGAGGAGACCAGATGTCAAGAGCATTGGGGTAGTTCTTCTGCAGACGGCGGCATTGGGCTTAAGTTGATGAAAGAGATTCTTGTGCAAGGTGGGGATTTTAAGAGATGCGGAATTGGTGGGTTGAGCCGAGGTATCCCTTCTTTCCCCGTCGCTCCGGATGCCTTGAGGGACTATACCTTCGGATGAAGAGGCACGAAGGTCGGGAAGATCGCTCAGGCTGTTTGAGGGGCGCGACTTTTCTGAGTGAGGCCCGCGCAAGCTGGGGTCTGGACTGTTTAAGTCTCCGCCTTTGAGTGGGAGACCTTGGCGGCAGGTGAAAAGGCCTGTTTCGTCGCGTGAACAACTCGACAACGCTGGCTATTGCTGTGTTTTTGACGGGATCTTGGTGGCCATTGAGTTGCTTGAGCAACATACCAATAACCGCCTGCCAACGGCGGCCTTTGAGCCCTGTTGGTCCTTCCTGCCGTGATGCTGCCCAATGCAAGTCCAAGTCTTTTTTTCCCGCTCGCTTTCCCGCTCAGTGTGGGGTGCCTACCTTTCAAGCACCCGGCCAGCGGTTCAACGGCTGGAGCGAGTGGTGTGTTGACCGGGCAGCTCAAAAGAAGCAACGGGCGAGCGGACGGCTACCAGCTTGTGATTTGGCCTCTGGATGACCCTCCCACTGGACCCCTGTGGACAGCACAGATCAATTTGTGTTTTTCTGGCCGGGCCATCAGTGGCGAATCCCAGCCACTGAATTGATCTTCTAAAAGAATCTCATGTACTCGTACCGTATCTCGTAAGTTTCAGGATTTGCAGCAACTGCCGACTTTGGCAGAGGCCGGGCAGGGGCAGAAGGCGGCAAGTTAGAGCTCTTTTTCGTGCCCCGTTTGTGGACCATGCATTTCAACTATCGGCATTTTACATGGCAAAGTCAATTGACTAGTCTCACAGTCCCAGCAGGCTTGTCATCACCGGTCTCCTGGAACGACCTGCTCGCTTTTCAGCTTTGCATGCATGCATGCATGCATGCATGCATGCATGCATGCATGCATGCATGCATGCATGCATGCATGCATGCATGACAGACAGACAGACAGACAGACAGACAGACAGACAGACAGACAGACAGACAGACAGACAGACAGACAGACAGACAGACAGACAGACAGACAGACAGACAGACAGACAGACAGACAGACAGACAGACAGACAGACAGACAGACAGACAGACAGACAGACAGACAGACAGACAGACAGACAGACAGACAGACAGACAGACAGACAGACAGACAGACAGACAGACAGACAGACAGACAGACAGACAGACAGACAGACAGACAGACAGACAGACAGACAGACAGACAGACAGACAGACAGACAGACAGACAGACAGACAGACAGACAGACAGACAGACAGACAGACGGCCAGACGGCCAGACGGCCAGACGGACAGACGGACTGACGGACTGACGAACAGACGGACAGACGGACAGACGGACAGACTGACAGACTGACAGACTGACAGACTGACAGACTGACAGACAGACAGAGAGACTGAGAGACTGAGAGACTGAGAGACTGAGGGTGAGACAGAGTCGGAGACGGAGACGGAGACGGGATACGGAGACGGAGACTGAGACAAAGACAAAGACAGAGACCGACAGACATACAGACCGACATACGTACATATATCGCTAAAAGACCCCCCCATCTTTTTTTTTCCCCCTTGCGCTCTGTTCCGGAGATGCAGCCTTTACAACAGACGCAGGATTTCGCCATGAACAGGGTTTTCCAATTTTGTAGCACTTGGGTTGTCCCCCAACCACCAACAGTCACCCCTTCTTCTTTTTGGAAGACCATTGTGTTGATGATCCACTGTGGTCCGGGGCACGGCATCCACCTTCCCGCAAGTTTTTATTTGGTGTGCCATGAATTGTTTGGGGTGCCCTGCTTCGAGGGTATTTCTAATTCAATCCCTGGCAAAACTGAGCACCAGCTTGGGAAACATCCATTTGCTTAAGACTATTTCTTAGTTTCCCTTGGCTTTAAAGGGAGTCTATCACTACTGGACATATGTTTCAGGGGGCTTCAGCAAATGGACGGACGCCGAAGCAAATCCTTGGATCCCATGCGACCCTTCAGGTGCAGCAGGTGAACCTCGAGGTTCCGGAGCTGGAGTCGGAGGTGGAGGACGAGGCGGGTTTTGAAGGGGCCGGAAATGGGGGGACTGGTCAACAAAAAAAAAGGAGAAATTGCGCAGGTTTCAGAGCCCAGGTTTCCATGTACCAGGGCAACCCATTTTGGGGTTACCCTATTTTTGACCCACCGAATGGGTCTGAGTTGCCTCCGGGTTGGGTTCGAAGGTGGGTTACTGATGAATAAAGAGGGCCTGCTCCTCCCCCACCCAACCAAGTTCCGGGACCTAGTAGAGAAAACCGGTGAAAAGCTTCGAGGGTTAGATTGGGCTTTTCCAAGTTTAGTCCTAGCTTAGTATTGGTTTAGTATTGTTTTAGTATTGCTTCGTGCTGTTTTAGTACTGGCTTTGAGTTGGCTAGTACTGGTTTAGTGGTTTAGTATTGCTTCGTGCTGCCTTACAACTGGCTTAGTATTGTTTGTATTGGTTTAGTATTGGCTTAGTATTGCTTTGGCTGTCTTCGCCTTCCTATTCGGTCCTCTTCGGTCCTGTCTGCCAGGTACTGACTTTGAATTGTTTGAGTATGCCTTTGAGCTGGCCCAGTTCTGTTGAGTAGTACTAGCTGTGTGTTGGTTTCTCGGCCAGGAAAATGTTTGCACAATTGGGTAATTACCCCTTTTCATTTCTATTATTGAGCATTTGGGATGGCCATGTACTACTCGGCTGAGCACTTCTATATGAAGGAGATGTAAGGAAATCGGCAGTTTGGGGGATGGGTGCTGTTTCCTGATGAAACAACTCCGGACAAGAAAGCAACATTTGTCCGCATAAAGGCCCAGATCTCTTTTCTTTACCGGGCAAAACAGTTTGACTGCATTAGGTACCCCTTTGCATTTTTTGGGGGGGGGGTAGATAATGAGTTTGCACAAACTTTTTTGTATTTGGCACCCTTTGATTGATCGGGGGATCGGACTTTGAGTGGTTTCAGTTCAATACCTGCCATCGATTTTGTCTCCAGATGGAATACAGAGCCAAAATGGGGTGGTTGCCATTTGATTTCCCTTGCAACCATCCACAAAATGGGTGCAGTTCGAAAAAAACTGCCTGTTGCCGGTGGCGCGTGTCAATGTGCCCGGAATGTTGAATGCCTCATTGTTTGAGGGCCCCGTTCACAGATGCTCCGGCATTCTCTTTGATGTCTCCATCCCCTCAAAGCCGAAGCCTTCCGAAGCAGATGTCCAGAAGGGGCAGCCCATAAGTTTCAAAAGCCGAGCAATCAATCACAACGTGAAGCCTTTCCGCAGAGGATCCAAAGATTGGTGACTGGTGGCAAGGGTGAGCACTCCGACCATGCAGGTCAATTAGAAAAATTCTCCACCAGGTCGCCCTAAAGCCCAGAAGCAAACCTGTGGTTCACTTTTTGAAGCAGGAAGTCCGAGCTAGCATAGCACTTGCTAGTGCCATCCAGCTCTAAGGCTTGCTGCTGGATTGATTCAAAAGTGCTTCATTGAACAGGTGCAAGCCCGACTGAGCTATAGCAGCGAATTGCTTTCCGTCTGAGGTCCGTCATGATGTGCCAGTCGTGGTGACAACAAGGCGGCAATCCATTGTGGAGGCCTGGCGTCGTGCTTTCTTCCTCATGTTTTCCGTGGGAAAGAGGGTCAGCATGGAAGAGGGCACCCTTGCGGGGCGATGACGAAAAGTTGTGATCGCGATTGTGGCCTTCATTTGCCTCCAGCCAGGGTTTGTCGAGGGTTCCCATGGAGGGTGTGGCGGTTCTTTTGGATCCCTGCGTGAGACACCCCGCACAGGTGGGAGGAGGAGCTGCGGCAGTCGCAGCCCGGCGTGTGCCTCCCAGGTGTGGATTCGTTTCCGCTGGACGCGTCAGTGGGCTGACTTTGGTCTTTTCGGGAAAGCTGACTTGAAGGGAAGACGAATGGACACAAACTTTGTCTTTTTAGGTGCTCCTGCCTGGAGAAGATTTGGTTTGGAGAAGGACCCAAGTAGGGAACCCAAAACAGTTTGTTCTTTACCGTGGACGCGGAAGGGCAGTTTGCTCAGTGTTGATTGTTGGAGCATTTTGTTATATGGGATTTGGTAACGCGACGTTGAGTGTCTCACCGCCGTCTTTTTTTTGTCAGCTTTTGCGATTGTTTCGTGGGGGGTTGGCCAGCCTTTTTGTTGCGCCACCACTAAGAACGGTGTTTGGACGAGGGATGTTTTCCTGCTTGGCTGGGTGGCACAAGGGTTGCTCTGGAAGTGGGCATCAAAAATCCAACGAAGCATTGCTTGTGCCATGGATAAGCGCTCAGCACGACTTGGAGCCGATCTGCAGTCAAACCAATCCACTGCAGTATAGTTGTTTTTCTCTCTTTTTTTTGAAGGAACTTGTTTGGTTCAAGGAGCAGCAAAAGGACATATCCGCACCTTCTTGGAGGGGCCTCCCAAAAAACAACCACACCTTCCGATGCCGGAAAAAAGCGGGAAGCAGTCTGACGTCAGAAATCACATGTTTGGCAGGAATCCACTTTGATCTGACAAGTTGCACGGAAATCCAACCACGAAAACACGATGTCCACCTTTGAGGTGCCTCAATGAAAGCTCACCATGTAGCACCAAACCAACTGCGCCGCTGCCGGAGACCCGGACTGCTTTCGTGGCCAGGCCGCCGGCCAGAAGCATCTTCATCGCCCGGTGCGGCCATTTGGTTTTTCAGCTGCCCAAATTTGGCTGTGGGTCAAAATCCAAATCGTACCATCCAACCACTAAAAGGTTCTAAAATGGGTGGTGCACCTACCCCAAAATGGGATCCTATTGGTTTTGACCCCACAGCCATTTTGCACCCAGAACGAAAAGCGACCCAACCGGCAAGCTATCTCGGGGCCAAGAATCGGCACGTGCTGAATCTGGTGTGCTTGATATCAATATTGCAGGTTGACAAGGCCGCCAACTTTGCAAGTTTGGCCATTTTTCTTTTGCCGCTGGTTGAACAGCAAGTCATCACCCGGGTTTTTGTCTATCATGTGTCTCCGGTGTTAGGAGCGCTTGAGCATGAGCAAGTGCAGATGCAGTCAAGTAGCTTTCTAGTTTCCTCAAAAGCACTTTCCACCCTTCAGAGAGAGAGAGAGAGAGAGAGAGCTTGAACTTAGCTTCTTTGCATGTGAATGTCATAATGGTCAGCATGGCGTGCCACCGTGGCAGCCGTGGCACTCAGAGCTTCTCCTGCCATGGGTTTGGGTCCAAATCCCCCCAGTGAACATCCCAATCCCCAGACTAGAATGGGTGGTGCACCTACCCCAAAATGGGATCCCATGGAAATCGTGCCATGTGAAGCAAAATCGCTCCTCATGCCAGGATTTGTGTGTGAATCGTGCCATGGCAGGTACAAAGGGCAGGTGAAGCGGCTGATCACTTCCAGACTTTGGGAGTTCACTTCGATGCCCTGGCCTCAGTTCAGGTCCTGAGGTCCTTGGGCTCGCTGGGACTCGGGCCGCGGTTGGAATGCGCTCGGGCCTGGGTTCGTTTTTGTTGGCACCCAATGGCTGGAGAAGGGCAGCCCAGAAGCTTGTCCTGGCCCAATGGTCGCCGCTTTGCCTGCCTTTTGGCCGGACAGGTTTCTTCCCCTTTTTCCTCCGAGCCTCGCAGCTGCTGATGAAGCGTACGGCATGACGCGCGCGCGGCGGCCAAGGCTCGTGGTATTTTTCGCCCTTTTCCTCACGGATATCTACAGCGCAGCGCAGGCGGGCCCTGAAATCGTGCTGGCAACTCACCTATTTTCAGCTAGAGCGCCTAGAAATAAATACGCCGGAGAGCTCTAAAGGCAGAGGATCATTCCGATTGAATCCGGTTGAAGGTTCGCTGGCCGGGCTGGGCCGGGCTGAGGTGTAAAATACCAGTCGACCTATTTGACCATCCGCGTGTTTGCTTCGCGCCGTTCTGCTTGCCTGCGGAAGCTCCAGTCGCACGCAGGTTGCGGAGAACACATCGCTGGACGTCCTCCTAATGGCCGGGCTGTGGACAAAAATCATTCTGTTCATGCTCTCAGCTGCATCCGAGGCGTGCTTCATTTTCTTTGCCGTGGAGCTGCTTTTGAACGCAATTGCAACTGAGTACCGCACTGAGCAAAGCTAGATGCTAAACTAGGACATATTAAGCGCATGGTCCGTATTCCGCTCCAGTGCCTCAGGTTATACTTCAATAGCTTCTTCTTCTGGATGGACATTATTGGCGCGTCCCAGTCGCAAGTCAAAAAGGTTCTGTCGGGCCGAACTGGCAGGTACCGCTTCCGTCATGTTCGATATCTCCTTCATGCTTGGCACAGATGCCATGCAGCCTGTGAGGCGCAGGGCAAGCAGGGCCCCAGCTCCATAGTCTCTTGGTGAGCAGTTGTTGGACCCCTTGAATGCAATGGATTGCAGGATCTTCTACGGCATGGGTGGGGTTGTTTGTTAGTGCCACTTGAGTATGGGCCTGTGCTTTTGCCACTGCGCTGAAATTGGTGGGGCGCAAGCTGCTGTCAAGCTTTTGTTCTAGGCAGCTCGCCAAATGCGACTGGACATGTGCACTGCGGAGATTTCCTGCAGGTATGGGGATGAGTCCATGAGCAGTGAAAGTGCTGGGAGCTCGGATTGCAGCCCTCGTCAGCTACTCGAATCCGCCTGAGCTGAGCATCAATGCTTGATTCGCAGATTTCGCAGATTCCGAGTTCCGCAAGGAGTTTGAACTTCAGAACACATTCGATGACAGATTCCACTCGGAGTGCCTAAGTCAGCCGCCCAGGCCGTGTTTGCCCGGGCTTCTCGAGCAGCCAAGCAAGCTGCGCGCGCTGGTCGGATGCCAAAGGCCTCAGTCCGTGAAGCTCGTGGAAGGAGATGGGAAGGAGACCATCACCAGGGGCATCCCTCTGTTTTGTTTGGGGTGTGTGTCTTTTTTTAGGTTGGACCCTCCAAAATTGCGGTTTTCCTTTTTTAGCTTCCCTTGAAGACCGAGAAAAAACGGGCGCCCTCAAA
Source organism: Effrenium voratum (assembly GCA_963377175.1). Lineage (NCBI taxonomy): Eukaryota > Dinophyceae > Suessiales > Symbiodiniaceae > Effrenium > Effrenium voratum. The sequence goes on along the minus strand of CAUJNA010003744.1, from coordinate 11,902 downwards.
AAAGACAGACTGAATTGGATCACTGCTGCAAGTGCACTTTCATGAGCACGAATCACTGAACAACACTCTGAGGTCACGCTTGCTGAAATTGTTGCGCTTCTTGCCTTTCTTGCGAAAGAAGGACAACCAGCGCGAGGCGGGGGTTTCACTTATTTCAAGCCCACGGTGATATCGACAAATTGTATTGTTGGTGGTTGATGCGCCATGTGCCCCTGAGAACAGCCCTTGAAGTGTGCCTTCTGTCCTTTGGCTCAAGCATGAGCCAGTGGCTGTGTTCTTTCAGAATCGCGCCCCGATGATGGACACCGGGGCAAGCGGAGGTAAAGCACTTGGTCCATTGGTCAGATGTTGAAGGCTCTACTTGAGATGTGCTCTTTGCCCCGAAGCGCTTGGGGCTGCGGGGGCGAAACGAGAGGCCCGAGCACTGATCGACGGATTGTCATAGGCGCCAGGAGGTAGCCTCCTGACAAGCGTGACAAGTGAAAAGAGAAGGCTCAGCAGAAGTTCAAGACGGCGTAAGGCGTCTCATTCATATCGGTGGTGGAGATGGATGATACTGAACCTACTCTCAACCGTCGAACGTGAAGATGCCGACAGCTTTTGCTCAACTCGCCTGGCAACTTGGTACTGAACAGTTGCGACTTTCAGCTGCGGAAGTGCGTTTCGTGTACCAACTTGCTACTGAAAAGTTGCTACTTTCTATTTGGAGCTGCGGAAGTGCATTTCGAGCACGAACTCAACCTGGTATTTTTCGGATTCTAGCAATTGAACGCGTACCGCGATGAATCCGCGAAAAAACAAAAAAACAAAAAAACACTTTTTAGTTCCCGCAAAGAACGGCTGTTTCTGGGCGAAGGAATTTGATCAACCCTCACATATTGATATCTTCTTTTTTTGAAGAAAGCAGTTGCCAGGCCTTTTCCTCCTGTGAGAGTTTTCTTCACTAAAGGGAAGACAGCTGTCAGATCATAGCGACGTCTCACCATAGCTGCTGAAGGCTGCTGACTTGAATCGCATTGGCTTGCATTTTGTTGGATTCGTTGCTCTTACCATAGCTGCTGATGGCTGCTGACTTGAACTTGCATTGACCTGCATTTTGTCGGATTCGTTTCTATCACCATTGCTGCTGATGGCCGCTGACTTGAACTTGCATTGACTTGCTACTGATCGCCGCTGACTTGAACTTGCATTGACTTGCATTTTGTCGGATTCGTTTCTCTCAAGGTGGAAGTGTGCAAATTCCGATTTAGTTGCGTCACCATGTCTCGACGTGATGATCGTGACAGATCCAGGACTCGACGCAGACGTGATCGGAGTCCTTCCCCTCAAGCTCGTAAAGCACACCGACGCGAACACAATGACAACCAGGTCTCGGAGAACATGGATTGGAACAACTTGGTTTCATGGCAACACAACTCCGGCTACAACGCTGCCAACAACTTTCCGATGGTGCCTACCAACTTTCAATCGACTCACAACCCCACACAGCAATTCCAATACCCGGCGATCAACTACATGATGCCGATCCCTCCTGAACCCACGCCATCCAAGTTCATGCCACCAATGATGCCACCACCGGTCACTACCTCCCAACACCTACACCTTCACCTGGACCTCCTACAGCTCTACCGGTTCGTCCTCAGAAAGCCTGGCTTACTCCCTCGCCTGACTGGACACCTGCAGACGGCATGTTTGATGTCAACCAACTCTACAACTTTAGCCTGCCCATGACTGTTGCCAACACTCCACATGGCAACCTTCGCGACATGTCAGGCATGGATATTAGGGACGTACGCCTGGTTCAGGTTATCCACGGGGGCCTCAAAAACTGGCTACTCAGGCCGTTTGCACACGGCCGATTCGTGACGTGGGAAGGCTTTCGCACTCGCACTGAGGCCTTACTTTGGAGTACATGCTCCAAATTACTACGAAGATCGCAGTCACTCAACCTGCTCACCCTGGAAAAGGACCTTGCCAACACGTTGGGTCTCAACATTGATGACTTCAATCAGCGCATCAAGGTCCACGACCATTTGGCCAACCTGGTACTTCAATTTCTTCAACAACATCACACCTCTCTCGCACCTGCTGCCCAGAATGATGACATGGTCAAGAAGTTCAATGATTTGAATCGTGCGCATGAACTTCTCCAAGCTCAGTATTCCGCATCACTTCGCGCATCGACCTCGCCCACGATGACAAATCAGAAAGATGATGCAGAGTTGGTTACACCGCCACCGGTCAACCACACACCATCCTCGTCACCTGCCAGCTCCCTTCCCACAGCCAGCGCGGCCGCCCTGGATGGCAAGTCGTTTGATAGCGTGGTGCAACCATGGATCATGCAGTCTCTTCACGGAGTGTCGTCACCGCCGTCCAAACCGGCGGCGTCACAGTTGCTCACCATGCACAGCACGCCGGATGAAGTTGTCAAGTACTACACATGGACCAGTGACCAACCTCGCCTTTTCCTCAAGCAAGCACCCACAACAACCACTTTGGCGTCGCTGGTTAAGTGGGCCAATCACCCGTCCCGGCTCAACGGCAACAAGTCATTAGATTCTATGGCGACGCAGCTTCTTCAGGCCAGGCAGCGCATGCCGAAGGGCGATGCGCCCACACTCGGTGCAATGGCAGCATTATGGGGTCTTGAACCCGGGTACCTTACCAAACTCACCGAGAAGGCATTGAGTCACCTCATCGTGACCGCTCGCCTGCTTTGTGGATGAGAAGGCATCATTTCGACCTTCGTTCTCATATGAGCCCGGAGCGGCAACAATGTCACGGATGAGTCCAGGTGAAAATTCGTCCGTCAAGTGTTTGCGTTGCACATGATTGATCTTGTACTTGCTTGTTCTTGCGTTGCCTCTTGTGTGATTGTCTGAGATGCTTGTATTTATGTCGCCGCCTTGTGGTAGATTTCGTTGGTTGCATCTCACCATGTTGGATGAACTTCGCCACTGCGGAATCTATGATGATGTTGCACAATGGCAGTCGCTGGACGACCTTCTGCACTCGTTGACTACATTCTCGACGTGCTGGCATTACTGTTTCCCTGGACTACCACCACCGTCGATTCCACTTGAGGAGTACGAATCCATCACACAATTGCCGTGGCTGGGTCTCATCCTCGAGGTCTTAGTTGTGGTCCGGATAGCCCTCCAGATTCCGAATTGCGCCATGTCCAACTCTCAGCACACCGTGGCCAACAGGTATGAACTTCACAGATGTCGGTGCGCTGCCTATTTATTGATCAGTTTCTTACAACGTCTCATTTCACAGGATCACGGCTACCTCCCGCCGTTCTTCGAAGTCCTTCACTTCTACAAGACTTCTCTCTTGGGTGAAATCATGCACTCGACTTTCGCTGACTCGCGACATCTACGCTCATTGCGGGCGCGATTTCCTGACCTCTACGACTTCATACATGATCCAGGTCATCACCAACAACCGTGCGTCTACATTCGACTTTCCCCATGGCACACACCATATTATGTTGGGGCGACTGATCAGGATGTTCTACGTCGTGAACACTCACGCAGTCGCAAATTTCTACAACTACTTCGTGGACGGCATGCCTTCTTTGAACCGGCGCTTCACTACTGGAAACGATCCAATACTTACTGGCTCTTCTGTGCTGTACCAGTGGAAATCAAACTTCCAGTTTCCTCGGTGTGGGTTCAAGAAAGCAAATGGCAATACCTGCTACGCCCGCATTTGAATGCGCCCTGGGTACACAGAATCTTGCGCAAGGTTGGCTTCCGGGAACATCTTGTAGATTTTCGACGCCACTCGTTGTCGACGCCCACTTCCATCGGCTTGCACAAGCGCTTTCGACGACGACTACATCCGGATCTCCAACGGCAACTACGACCTGACACCCTGGATGACATTCAAGCCCACTACTCGATCCTCTATCAGCTGGGATCGAATACAGGAGCGTCGTTCCAAGTCATGCGTGACCTACTGTCAGCCGCTTTCCCTCCCACTCAGCTGTACTACTTATTGCGGCTCGCAGTATTTGTCAACGAACCCTTCCGCTCCAAGGCCCAGAAGCTACTCGCCCAGGTACTGCGCAAACGACGGCTGCAACCACCCTCCACTCTGACACAGCTACTTTTGCCGCCGCTGCATGTCCAAAATTGGAAGGCGCTACTTGGCACATGGTTACAAAACTGGATTGCTTCCCATCGGGATCTGTTCCCTTCTCTTTTCATTCCAAAGATCCGGGTTGTGGGAACCCGCAGCGCCACATTGGGCGACAAGATATACAACTATCGCACATGGCAGCGCAAATGGACGCCTGACACATCCTTTCCGTGTCGCTGTTTAGACATCGATGACCACCATCTACTCCGTGCACATGGTCACGCAGTAATGGTGGATGACTTTTCTCGCATCAATGCGGACATTAACGTGGAGATCATGGCCGCCTCAATGAAGGATCAGTTTTTCGGTGATGTCGACCTATTGCATCAACGTTACACCACGCAACTTCGCAAACTTGCTCGACGCTGGCATGTACATGGTTCCGATCTACTTCCAGATCTACAACCGGTCGTGGCTCAGTTAATGGAGACCCATCGGATCAACCTCCAAGATCAGGCTTATTGGTCATCGGCATCGTTGCAACGCACTGTGGCCTCTTTGTCTTCTTGGGTAGTTATCCCAGCGGATCATTTTCCCTCCCGTGCACATGTAGTGTGCCCGTCCCTGTTTGCCATATTGATGCGGAAAACATTCTGCGCGGGGGATGTTTTCTCACTTTGCCGCGAATCCGCAGCATCGTTTCGCTCTGAAGTGGTAACCACGGTACCTTCTCTCCTACGTCAACGATACGCATGGGGACTTCGACTTCAAGCACCGTTGCCCACAGCGCGCATCCTTCCAAAGCCGACCAAGGACTGGCAGAAAGCTCGACCCATCATTTCATTCTTTCGCACATGGGCGGCTCCCTTCCTCACGGTCTTCGGTGCGCTCATATTTGAACTCACCAAGGCAGCTTTCCCCGACATTGCAGGTCAACTTTCAGTACAAGAACTTATCCAGCAGCTATGGGAAGCACTGTCAAAAGCAGATCCTGATGAGTACATCCACCTGGTATCGCAAGACTTGTCAGGCTTCTTCACGTCCATTCCTACGGAACGTTTCCATCAGGCGCTTCAAGTGCTTCTACATCGCTATGATCAAGTTGTTGGCCTTCACGGTTCCTCGCAATGGTCCGTGTACGAAGTCAAGTCAGATCATCGACGCCGTATGTTCAAAGGAAAGTGGCGCCGTCAAACCAAGATCCCTCGAATTTTTCGTGAACAAGATCTCCGGCACCTTCTGGACTTTGTCATTGACAACAGTCACTTCGAGATCAACGGATACTTGTTCCGCCAAGAACGAGGAGTTGCTATGGGATCACCAGCCGCGCCACCGTTGTGCAATATGGTTGCTACGGTTGAGGATTTCTTCTGGCACCGAACCATGATTTCACTGCGGTTTTGCATGCCCGACATTGGTGTGATTTGGCATGAGCGCTACGTCGACAATCGTTTCATTCTCCTTCGTGACTCAGCCCCACACTCACCCGTGCTCAAGAACTTTCTTTCCCTGGAATTTTATCGCCCACCAGTGATGCTTGAGGTTCAGCATGATGACAAAGTACTGGGTTACCGATGTGATTCTTCTTCCAGAACTATCACTCCGCAGCTACCTGATCATCCCTCCCAAATCAAAGGAATTCGGAGTGCCAATGATCGGATGTTCACCTATTCTTCTTGGTCTTCTCGCTCGTGGCTCATCATACGCGGTGCGCAACCGGCGGTTCAGCAACAGCATGGGCTCGATGCTCTCAAACGCCTTTATGAGGCCAAGGGTTTTGAATCTCACCTTCTGCGGGACGTTCGCCGTCGACTTGGGACAAAATCTGCATGTGAGCTTGTCCTTTGTTCCCTCTTGTGCTTGCTTGGGATTGCGTTCGTCGCATTGTGCTTGGTTTGCATGAGCGGTGTGCTTTAACATGAGCTTTGTCCTTGGCCCCTAGTTGGCTCAGAACTATGGCGGAATATATGATCACTAGCACTTTGCGCTCGGATGGCTCAATACAAACTACGAGCCGCGTGACGCTCGAGCACCTCCCCAACTTCATCAACGGCAATGAGATCCAGATGTTCATCCGGACCCATGGCATAGCACACCAGCAGAGTGTCCAATCCCACGGCTCGTCGCGGGATGCACCAGCGCTCACTGAGCTGCCCAGATCGCGTTCCCCCCGATCACGAATTCCGCGGATCCAGCTCACACCGGGCCCACAAGGGCATTCGGATGAGGAAGAAGATTGGGGTGAATGGAGGAGTGATGGCAGACACGCCCATAGTGATCAAAGGAGGCCACGTTCGCCTCCGTTTTCCCCTGCTCATGCCAGTCCTTCTGAGAACCGCATCGCGCTGGTGCCTCTCTCAGTTCGTCGGCAGGTGCCTGATTTGGGGGTTCATCGCTTCAAGCTACGCACTGGGTGTCGGATCGAGGAGATCGCCATCGAAGTGAATGATGTCCTCTACTACACCTTGCCTTCGATTGCCGCCTTGGTATTCCCTGAGCCGGAGCTGTTGAAGAAATCATGGGAGTCTGTCTACAGGAGCCTCATGCCGCACCGCCGCAGCATCATAGAAGATGAACAGCGGATCATGTCCATTTCGGAGTTTCCGTTTGCTCAGCCGCCACATGGAGTTCCGGGACGCTGGACGGCGCAGGTGGTCAAAGACATCTCGGACTACTTCCAGGTCTCTCGGCGGTCGTTACCACAGCAACTCATCGTCCAGCTCGGCATTTGCGAGGAGAAGTGGCCATATATCTGCAGAACTACGCGGACGTTTCACCACTTCTCCGCGGACAAGAAGAACTCGCAGAAGAACCTCTGTGGGATCATCTTCTCATTTGAGCCACGCAGAGAAGGGCAAGCACGACGTGTCCTTTGCAGCCAGATTGATTCATTACTGACGGACTCAACTGGTTTCACTTATTTTTCATTACTGTTTATATATTTCCATACTTGATTTTTCTTGTTCTTTTATTTTTTTTAGTCTTGTTGTTTTCTTTTTTATCATGGCTTTCTTTGTTTTTTTCTTCTTTCAGTTTTTTTTCTTTTTCGAGTCCCCCTTTTTTTTTTTCTGGTCTCACAACACCAACATACAGGCTGCCATGCAAATCCTGCGTGATGAGGAACTGATCCGACCTTCGAAGTGGCAAGAACACCCTTCCCCCAATCGTGAATGCTCCAACTGGAACGAAGTCTGGTTGCCTCCGATGGGATTCTACTGCAGAGGCAGCTCCAAGTTCAGGAGCGGCAATCCAATTGCGGCGCGTTCGGTGGATATCCGGTCGGACGCCCGGTGTGCGTGGGTGCTCTGCTCGTCTCCGACAGCAGCAATTTGCACTATTACCCCGTGGCGGAGTATACGCTGACATAGCTGCTTCCCATTACTATGACTGCATTCACGCCAAAGATGGCAGGTGGAAGCTGAGATTCTTCCATTCGCAATGCCCCAGATACATTGGGCATTCTTCTGGTGCCCTTGGCGACATGTGGAATTGCCAGTTACGAATAGGCGTGACAGCTGGACGACGTGGTGTGCGCTTTGTTTTCATGATGTACATCATGACGCTCCTCTTCCGGAAAAACGCATTGAGTTGTCCGCGGCTCATGGTTGACTTTGATGTTTCCTTTTACGGTGTTGCTTGCATGATTGGTTGTTTGCCTTCTGTTGCTTTCCGTCGCCGCTTTTAGTCATCACTGGTTGATTTGGCCCTGGTTGTCTCATCTTTCCGGGATTGTGATGGATCATGGGGATCTGCTACGCGATTGCCGGCACATGCTACTCGCTATGTCATCGCAGATCAGTCTACTTCTGGCTGGACTGCAGAGTTCTTGTTTGTTGGCAGTTACTCTCTGATTTTGTTGTTTGTTTTTATTGGTTTGTTTTTTTTGATTGTGTCTTTATTATATTTATTTTCTTTTTTTTTTTTTTATTTTCTTTTCTTTCTTTGTTTTTTGAAGGTCAGCAGCGACATCCACAGCCGCCTCCACCGCCACCGATTCCGGAAGTTCACCCCCCACCGCTGCCTCCGCCGTCCACGGCGCCACTGTACTTGCCAGCAACATCGGTCAGACCTGACCACATGGCAACGCCGGTCACTCTTGTGGCCACCACGGATAGCCGTGCGGAGCATCCGGCTCACATGCGCACGGTGAGTGTTCGCACCTCCTGGGAGCACAGACGAAGGCGAAGATCTAGACATCGAGAGCCGCACCGGAGACGATCCCGCAGCCATCACCGTCGGCTACCTGACCGTCCTGTTGACGCGGTTCCCGTGGTCCGCCGTCATGCTCACACACCTAAGTATCCACCGGCGGTCAAAGCCATGCCAGCCTGCAGACCTTCCGGCCTGTCTTATGAACGGTGACGGAGCAACAGCGACAAAAGTACCTCAGCGTTTGCGTCGTTCATGCTTTCATGCACCATGTCATTGCCATGCCGCAGCATTATCGCTTTGCAGCTTTGTGTGAGTTGTCCTTGAGGTTTGATCGGTTGCCATGCAGTTGTCTGCTGAGTTTGTGAACAACCTGGTGGCTGTGCTCAATGTTCTTGCATCCCAGGTTGCGACAGCTTTGGACACACTGAACTTTGCCTTGATGACGGAGCGTAGTCGTCCGACAGACACGGTGGTGACCACGAGAGCACCAAGAAACTCCAGACATGGGTTGCGGCCCCGCATCATCACGGAGCTCGCCTCCTCCGACCGATCTCGATCCCCCACACGCATTCGGGCTCGACCGGTGGACACGTCATCTACCTGGTATATACCGGCTTTGTCCCCGCCTCGACCCGCACATCGTGATGCTAGTGAACACAATCCTGGTACTCGGCCCGAATCTGTGTTAGATCGACTGCCACCGCCTCGTCCTCTCGCTCCCTTCGCAGCACACGGTGGACGAGAGCCAGGACAAACGACGCCTACGACACCTGAGTCGGATTCTGATGGTTCGATACGTCCGCATCCAGGCGCCTCGTCGTTCCGGCCGTCGCCGACGGTGGTCCATGGTCCTCGCGAACTTCTACAAGAATTTACCATTGCACTTCGCAATGCGTACCGTGAACCTTTCACGGCATGGACACAGGGTGAGCTGGATGAAATGGTGAGACGGAAGAAGGATAAAGATTCCAGGCCCACCTATAAGACCATTGCGCGGTTTCTTCAGAAGCCGATTGAGGAAGTCAAGCAGGCATGGAAGGTCTACCAACAACTTGAAGCTCGCGGCTAGCACCATGCCCGACAAATGCAGCAATGACCATTGATTGACCAAATGATACGCAGCGGCGGTGTGTCCGATTCGCGTTGTTGATCACATGATATTTGCTTGCTCGCATGTGAATCAATCTTGCTTGTCGTGTTGTGCAATGTCGTTGACATGCTGTGATGCCTTGCCTGAGTTGCTCAAATCATGTCGGAACAAGTTGTACAGACGTACATTACCTGGACCCATGGAGCGCAGCCGACGTGGTTACAATTTCATGGACCCGGGGCTCTACTCGACAGACCCATACGGTTAACTACGTCACCTCCGCCCCCGCCAAGTTTGCCATTGCTTCTTCCACCTCCTCCTCCACCCCCACCACCACCACCGGTGATTCTTCACCCACAGTTTATGCCCTCGGTACGCAGCCCCACGATCTCAGCCCCTCGTGGACAATCCTGCCCTACCTCTTCGAAATCGCAGCGCACACGCCGCTCGATTCACAGCAGTGACCACTCCCGTGATGAAGAACCACGCAGTCCAGGGCCCTCGTCCAAACGATCTCGGACAGCATCAGCTTCGGCGCCGCGGCGATATCGACGGCCCTTTACAGTGTTTTATTCCAAACGTGCAGGCCGCCCATCGCTATCCCCCTCGGTGGCGTGCAAACATTACTGTCACGCCATCCTGCGCCATGGACGGAAATGTCTTTCCCCTTGTGCTCGTAGACGGCCAGGTCACTATCATTGCAGGTGTGCGCGACATCAACGACAGTGAAAGCTAGGAGTCTGACATTTCCGACCTCGTTGCTGCGTTTCACCTTGTGTTTGAAAAGTTGCCTCACTCTTCAGTGTGTATGTGCGGTTGGCAATGCATGTGTGTCCTTGTCGCAGACTTTCGATTGGTTCACAGTCGTACAAGCACGTATTGCTGCTATGAACCCCCAGTATTTCGAGTACCAGATCGATAGAGGAGTGGAATGGATTCGAATTTACTCTCCGGGCATTTGGAGGCCCGTTCCCGATGAGGCTCCTGTTCCTGACCCACTGTACGCTTCCACGTATCGGGAGTGGCGCAGATCATATCACTTCCAAGTGTACTGGTCTAAAGACAGCACCGGTGGAACAACAATAGTCACGCCCAGTGCCTATGTGTCCTATCACGTGTGGGAGTACCGGGACTGGCAAACACGAGGTTACCAACGCCTTGGACCTCCTGTACAATCCATGGGATTCGCGATGCTCGTTAATGCGGACGTCGAGTCCTCGGTGGGCTCGTCGGTACCGGATGGGGCGTGGCGGGAACCGTCACCGCCGCCATTCCATGATCCTTGGATTGAGTCGGATTGATTTTTGAGCAGCATGTTGGACAAAGATGCGGTTGTGCTTGCTTTGTATGTGTGCTCACATTGGGTTGTCTTGCTTGGTGCTGTGCATGTCGTTTCAGTGTATCCGCCGCTTTCCGGGCTACCTTTGAGCAGCTTGTTGGGTTGAAATGTTCAATAGTACAGTGCAGGGTGCAGCACGATGGGACCTACCTCGTTATTTTGACTATGACATCGTTCATGGTCGAGCAGGAACGAGTGTGGACTGGATTCGAATCTATGTGCCGGATCAGTGGCATCCAGTAGCCCCAGACACCCTGGGACCGGCCCCGGATGACCCGACCGCCTATCGGGAATGGCGCAAGGTCTACCACACTTCGAAGTGTACTGGCCCAGGGAAAGCACGGGCGGCACAACTATAGGCACGGCTCTGCAACCGGTATCCTATGCCACCTTCTACACTTGGTATTACAGGGACTGGGTCACCAGGGGGTATCAACGCCTGGGTCGTCCACATCCCAGCATAGCGAGGCCAGTTTTCGCTTCGGGTGCACCGGACCTCATGTATGCTGGAATGACCTCCTCTTCGGCATCATCTAATTCACATGATAGCTGGTGCCCGTCCTCGCCTCCCTAGAGAGTCTGCCTGAGATGTTGGCGACGCACAGTGCTACAAAAGTGGTCTTTTGCCTTTTGATAGTTGAGTTGCTTTCACTTGTTGTTGTCTGCAGCCGTACACCTATCAACTTGTTTTTCCGTGGTTGCGTTGTCATGCCGTGGCTGGAATGGTGCCCAGACCCGCAACAACCTGATGCCCAGTGGGTCAAGATCTTTCATCCGGGACCATGGACGCCTCAAGAAGAACATGATGCTCCACCTCCTCCGCATACTTTCAGAGAATGGCGGGAGTTCTATGCTCCCAACCAGGACTCAGACGATGGGCAAGTCCAAGTCACCACGTGGTACAAGCGAGACTGGGCCACAGAGGGCTATCGGAGAATCGCTGCTCCTCACGCTGGTCATGAATTTGATTCCATGTATCCCTCCGATCACCATAACGTGGCCACGCAGTCGGCGGCGTTGAGTATATCGCCGGAGCTGTTAGACGCGATTCTCAGGTCCTCGGATGCGGCTGATTTCTCCACTGAAGAACTGATTCGTCTCCAGGAGGGGATTTCTCAACAACTGACGGCCCGCGCACGTCAGACCTCCCATCCTCATCAACCAGTACGTGCATCGCGTGGAAACACACCATCGGAGACGATTGGGGTCTCCGACCCCTACACGCCCGTGAA
>CAUJNA010003743.1:383639-417396 GCA_963377175.1 Effrenium voratum | reverse complement strand
AGCAAAGAGGACGCCGCACAGATTGCCTTCCGATTTACCTTGGATGAGAAGTGTGAAACGCGGGTCCTCAGGCGCAGCGGTTTTTCACGCACTTACATCAGCACGATGAATACAGATGGTAAGTTCAGTAGCAATCAGACCATTGTGTGGCTTGCAAAAGACGTTTCCAGAACAGGAGCAGCGCAGACCGCAGCGGGGGTTGCAGGACACCTTGGCTTCATTTACGGACGCAACGGTTTCGGCATTCGGGTTCCAGCCGCTCAGGCGGTCACAATTGCCGAATCTTTGGGGCGGGTTTACAACGCCAAGACGCCAGTTTCGCACCTCTACAGGATCAAGCCAGTCCCATCCGCTGCGACCGCTGATTTGATTGCCCAGGCCAAATGGCAGACAGCGATTCGAGTTATCAAGAGGTTGGAGCAACTCACTTGGCTGATCGGCTCGCATGAGATGGTTCAGCAGAGCACCGTGATGGTCGGAGGTACACCCTGTCTGGTGACAAAGATTGAAAGCCATGCCAACGCGACCAATCGGATCCTATTGGCCGGTGCCCCTGCTGTTGACATCTCTGCAACCTCGGGCCGGGCCGGCCCCGCGTCGACGGGAAAAACAGACCCATGGGCCGAATATGCAAGAAAGCAGGGACGTTCACAGGTGCCTGCCAAGGATGAGTCCAGAGTCGAGAAGCTCGAGGGTCAAGTCAGGAGCATTTGCAGCGAGCTCGAGAAGCACAAGACTGAGAACTCGAAGGCCCTTGCCTCGCTCAAACATGAGGTTAAGACAGACATCGAAAACCTCAGCCACAAGCTCCACAGCGACTTCACCACCAGTCTTTCTGCTGCCATGACTCAGCAGAGCAATGAAATTTGACAGATGCTACAGGGCATTACGGGAACCGCCATCGCAGGACACAAGCGTACCGCTGATCATCGGGGAGATCACACGGAAATGTGATCATTTCTTTTGCAAGCGCATTGTATGTGACGGAGCTGCTATCCCTTTGTTTTGCGATTCCGGAGTTGCCGGCCTACCTTCGGCACGCCCTCTCTTTGATCTGTGGGAAGCAAATTTCCTTTTTGCAGGGAAGATCTCTTGAGGACTGCCATGCATTGTGGCTCAATGGGGTGTATGTGTGCAGCATGTTGGGCGCTGCCCTTACTGAATTCAGATTTCCGCCATGTTGGGCCTGCCTCTCAGGCCGCTTTTACCTATCCCACCGTTGCGAGCACGCTCTCTTAGGCTGGAGCACCAGGATCTCCACGCACGAGCGAGTTCGAGATTACAACCCAATGCCATTTAGCTTTTTGCGTTACGTTGCTTGCGTTGAGAGCAGAAATGCGCAGAGACTCACTTTTTGCGGATGCTGGGTCGATCGCATTGCATGTCTACTTTTCCCTTTTTGCGAATTCGAATTCTGTCACGTGTTGGATTTTTTACTGGACATGTTTCCGACTCTGGTTCAACGATTGCCCTTCGAGTTGGTCGTATTTGAGTGACACCTGTGTCGGACAAGCCAAAAACCCCGTCCACGCGTTTCTTTTGGTGTTGTCAACCCCACAGCGGTGCACGGCAAGAGCGAAGTGCTTTCACAACTGAGCTGCGATGTTCTTATTTGTGCTGAGACCTCCGCTACAGCTGAAGTGCAACGCATCGAAACCAGACGGTGGAACAAACTGGGGTACACAACCACCTGGACACACGCGGTTCCACCTCTCACTGGAGTCCGGCGCATGTTCTCTGGCCCGCTGGAGCAAGTCCACATATCCAAACATCTGCAAGTCATTCCATGCCGTCAAAGGACGCAGGCCCCCGTTGAAATCCCCAGCAAGCAAAACAGGGCCACGAGATTGCCTGGCGCGTTGCGCAGCATAACCAAAAAGGGCCTGGTTGATATTGTCTGCTCCTGTACCTGGGGCGTGTGGGGCCAAGTACAAGCCAATGATCAAAACGTCCAGATCGCCAATCCGAACCCAACGTTCCAAGTATCTGCAAGTTGCCTCCCAAATAGGATCTTGTTCGGTGTAGCTACGACGGATAGGAAGGTTGGAGAAACAGGAAACGCCAACGCTTTCCCCCCTCACAGGGTTTGCACGCACAGTATCACAGTCAGCCCCACATGCGACGATTCTACCTGGAATGACACAATCTTGGTTTCGCCTCAACTTGTGCCGTTGGTTCGACAAACAGGGGTGCTCACCGCTCATGCTTTTGACAGACACAAACCCTTCAAGGTTGAATTTGAGTTCCCGAACAATGCCATCCTCACCAAGCGCTTGCAACTACCTAGCGGGTGGAACGTGCCGAGCCATGCAGAGCCGCTTTTGGAGTCAGCATATTCTGCCTGTGCAACTGAGCGGTGGGAGAATGTCCAGAGCTTACCGGCGGGCGACCGCCTTGGTGCCTGGGCACAAATGGTCGAGCACTCGGTCAGCTGGGCTTGCAATCAGCATGCGGAGCCTTTACGCAAACGGCAAAAGGGACGCTGCCAAGGGGCCCGCATCACCAATTTGATGTGTCCTCCCATCCCTAAACCTGCTGGCAATGGGCAGTTTGAGCCCGAGATTGACATGCGCTCCTTTCATTATGTTCATATTGTCAGGCAAGTCAGACGGCTTGAATCGCTGCACAAGACACTCCAATCCTTGGGACAACGCCAGCCGACTACAGCCCAGCAGACCTCTTTGCGCGATCTATGGACTGCCATTTTGAGGGCTCCAGGATTTGGTCGGCGCTTCTCGGAATGGATTCACTGGCATTCTCGAGCCTCTCTTCCGGCCCGTCCTTGCAAATGGCCCGTAAACAGCTGGCTTGACACCATCATTGAAACTGTCAAGCTACATGCTCAAGATGTAGTACGGCTTCAGCGCACTCGATCCCAGCACATGTTCAAGGAGACTGTGACTCATAACCTCAGCCAACATGGTGGATCACTAGTATATCACCTCTTGCGGCCACCTTCCAGACCACCGATCACACATCTTGACCTTCAAGAATCTCTCCCATATCAGATGCAGCGAGCCCACCACAAGGGCCACCTCCGGCTCATGGTTGAGCGTCCGGAGTGCATACCCTTGGAGATTGTGCGGGTTGACAATGCCAGAGCACAGGTTGTTGGCCATGAGCAGCACTGTCTCGTTTGCATCCCAACCTCAGGACAGATTCCGCCTCGAGGCACGCTTGTCTGGACCACCTGGGTTACAGCTACTGCGCAGGTTGAAGAGCAAATTGCTGGGTTCTGGAATCAGTTTTGGCAGCGTGATCCCCCTTCAACAGGTTGACGATGACCAATGGCTTGCCGCTAAGCAGATGGTTGACGCATGGGCAGAACAGCGGACGCCGGTTGATATTGACTTAGCCAATGTCTCCGTATGGCAGGATGCTCTCCGCGGGACACCGGCAAAAAGCAGCAAGGGCATGTGCGGCTGGAATAAAGCAGAGCTCTCCCTTTTACCTCAGCAAGCTTGGCAGCGCCTCGTGTGCATTATGCAGGATTGCGTCCAAGCCAATCAATGGCCGGACTGGTTCACACAGTCTCGCGCTGTCCTACTGCCTAAGACAGACAACCCGGGGGTTTCTAATACCCGTCCTATCACTGTGTTGTCGGTTTTTTATCGGCTTTTCTGCAAGGTCGTGACCAGGCAACTCCTCGACACCTTCTCCACTTGGATGCCAAAACAGATCATTGGTGGGGTTCCTGGCCGCAGCTCTGAAATGATCTGGCTGAGGATCCAACACGAGGTTGACGAGGCCTTACATACTGCACGTCCGAGGGCGGGATCCTGCCTGGACCTTCTCAAATGTTTTAATACTTTGCCGAGACAGCCACTACTTTACTTGCTACAGAAGCTGGGCACGCCTGAGCACATTGTGCGCACCTGGCGAACCTTTTTTCTGCATCTACCAGGACGCTCATAGTCAATCGGGAGCCGGGCCCTTTCCGTCCTTCCACTACTGGATGTGCTGAAGGAGACCCCCTCTCAGTTGCTGCAATTGTCGTTTTGGGCTACTTGTGGTATGTCGTGGTCCACGCGCAGGGAGTACAACCGTACGTCTTGATCGACAACCTGGAATTTACCGCAGATTCCATGCAGGATTTGGTTCGGGCGTGGGAAGCATCCAGGCAATTTATGCTTGATTGGACCCTCACCGTTCAATACACCAAATGTTGGGCCTGGGGCACAACTGCTAATTTGCGCAAGGCCCTGCAGCTGTATGCTGATTCTGGCGCCGTGCAAACCGGCCAACCCCACTTTCGGGTTGTCAATGATCAGATTGATTTGGGCGCTGCGATGAATTACACCAGGAAAGATGTCAAATATCCGCAAAATGCTCGGGTCGTAAAGGCCAAGTTCGCGGCTGAGAAGCTGGGAAGGTTGCCATTGCGTATTGCAGACAAGATTCGCATGCTACTTACGGCTGTTGCACCTACCTTTTTGTACGGAACTGAGACCGTCCCTTTGAATGAAAAGCAATTGCAAGACCTTCGGCAGACTTTTGCAAGGGCCCTCCTCGGTAACAAAAAGCAATTATGTGGCTGGGTGGTATGTAACATGTACAGCCCTCAGATTGTCGACCCTGAATTCCTGCAGGCCATCAGACTTATGCGCACACTCTTGAACATTTTCCACTATGATCCCATTTGGGCGGACAATATCTGGCAGAGGGCAATTGCACTCATCCCGGCCGGCAAGGCCAAATCTATGCGACGGGGACCTGCGTATTGTTTGGCAGTTTTGGCCTGGACTTGGGGGCTCCGCTACCCAGCTGATGGAGTTCTGGGTTTTTGCAATCGGCAGGTAAATTTGCGGACTTGCGACTTTGCAGATGTGCGAGCACTCATGTTCCAAGCTTGGGGAACTCGTGTTTATCATGCCATCGTCAAAAGGAAAGCATGGCAGAACACACCTCCTTTCAGCTTGGATGGCACCGCAAAACTGTGGTCGAAGGACGACACTAGGGCAGACCACTACATCCGCCTTGCCACCTGTGGTGCTTTCCCCGATAGTGCAGTCAGAAAGCATTTTAAGACAGCCGACAACCTTGTGTGCCCTTTTTGCAAAGCTGCAGATGATACGCACAACCGTCGCATCCTCGAATGTGCAGACCTTGGAGAAAGGCACCCCGATCTTGTGCTGCTGCGTGAGCAGGCCCAGGGTGAAGGTATTGAGCCTTCCCAACTCCCTGTTGTTGCCCTTTGTGACGCTGGACATCAGCTTGACGTGCTACATGCCGGCCTTCCGGATTCGCCTCAGATTGGGGCCGACTATCTTCAAGGCAGGAAAACATATTGGACAGATGCCAGCACTAACGTCACCGACGACCCGCATGCCCGAGTTGCTGCTTGGGCCATTGTCACGGATTGCCTCACTACCGATTTTGTCCGGTCTGCGTTGATGGAGCACACATGGTCCAACCATCGTCAGTTACCTAACACCTTTCAGGTTGTGCAAGTAGGCTTTGTTCCTGGTACCCAGACCAATAACCGGGGCGAACTTTATCCAATTTGCAGACTTTTCGAGGCCGGCGCGAGGGGTACCATTTGGACGGATAGCCAATATGTTGCCAATCTGGTTGAGGCCGTACAAGCTACACCTCACGCACCCCTTTTCCGACGGTGTCGTAATTTCGACCTCATCTCAAAGCTGTGTGCCGCTATTGTTGCGCGAGACCCTGACTTACAGGTTTGCAAAGTCAAGGCCCGCCAGGATCTCCTCGCGTGTGAGGATGACCTTTCTCGGTATATACATTACGGCAACCACCTTGCAGATGCAGCTGCTAACCGACAGCGGGATGCCATGCCGGATGAGTGGGCTCAGCTTCTTACCCGGTACAACCAGCAGGTGCAGGTCAGTTGGCAACGGGCTAAAGTTTATTGCAACCTTCACGCCACTTCCTTTCAGCACTCTGCTCAGGATGGCGCTTTTACGAAACCTGTTATTGACGCCACCCAACCACCCACAGATGAATTTGCTAACCGGCTTGCAGGCGCACAACCTCCAGGCCCTTTTTCAGACCTGGAACCTTGAGGGTCTTGATGAGACTGCGCGCCGACCTCTTTGTTTCTTTGGGTGGGGGCTCATGCACATGCTCCCGGTTTGGGCTGCGACACTCCGATGGCCTTCGCAAGCTAGTGAGCACGATCCTGGCATTAGCTTCCTTGAGCTGTACATCCATTTTATCATGAGTACCGGGCATCCCTATTAGCACGGGTACGCCCAAGCGGCCCCACTACGTGCTTTACCATGACCACCATGGTGCAAAGGCAGTCCCTCGTCCGTATAATGTTGAAATCCTGGACTGGATTTTTTGCGTTGATATTTACAAACGGCTTATGGACAGGCCACTTTTCCCGTTTGCAACATCCTCGGAGGTTGCTTCTATGCGATACTTTTGGGGTACGAAAAAGCTTGCGGGTGTCGTGGTGCGGCCGCACTTGCCCGACTATGAGCCTTTTCTTGAGCAAATGCAGTACTTCCGGTGCGATACAAGAACCAAGCACAGGCCTGGACTCCATCGGATCCCGGAAATACCTTGCTTGCCTGGAGTGCTGTGCGTTGACTTTGAGGGCGACACCACTGAAAATCTCCAGCGGGCTAAAACTGCCTGGATGAAACGCTGCAGTCGCTTGATCCGTATGAAGAAGAAGGAGGCGGCTTTATAAGCCTCTTGACACGTTTCACCCTTTTTCGTTTCGTGGGACGGCTTTTCACGACCCTCTTCCCACGGACTCATTTGCTTTCCTTCAGCGGTGCTTGGGAAAGGTATCCTGCATGTTTTTATTTCGCAGTGCAGTGCCGAAGGCGCTGGTGCATCCCGCCATTCCCTTGGCTGCGCCGGGAGGGCACACCCGGAATTTCTCTCTCCTCTTAACCCGTGATCCGGTCTTTGGGGTTGACCTGGTCTGTTTGTTTTGCGCGGTCGGTAAATAGCCCGACGTTTTGACTGCTTCATGTCTCACACTCACTTGTGATGCAGGTCAGCCAAGTAGCGAAAAGCAGAAAAGCAGCGCAGCCAGCCGCAAGGGCCGCGTCCGCCGCTGCGACGGAGTAGCAGTCGGCCGTGATGCTCAGCGTGTCCTCGCCGTTGGCCAGCGCAGCAGAGAGAGGAGCCTCCAGATGCAGGTTGCGAACGACGTTGCTTCCGCGAACGAGCTCCCAATTGTGATTGCACGCCCAGCCCCGGCGCGTTAACAACTCCGCCGCTGCCGGAAAGCTGCAGGGCGGCGAGCCCCGCGAGGATTGCGTCGAGGGCGCTCTGGAGCGTGGTCTCGCTGGCTGAGAGCGCGGCGTTCGTGGCGTACGAGGCCAGCAGCGTCGCGTCGGCCTTGGCCCCCTGGAGCGCCGTGATGCTGGCGTCACGGCTAGCAAGCTGCGCTGCGACGAAGGCCTCGGTGGCGAGACCCAGTCCAGCAAGGACCGAGAGGAAGTGGAAGTGCTCCGAGGCTCCCTTCATTGGATTGTGCGGGTACTGCAGGCTGCCCAGCTGCATCTGCGACTCCAGGAGACTGTCTTCCTGCCTGGCCGCGCCGATGGGGGCCACGTCCTGCCCCGGGTCGAACGCTCCCATGAGATTTGTGAAGGCGTGCGCGACGGTGACGTTGTGCTCCGGGCGGCACCTGGACGACGTGAGCCGGCTGACGGAGGCAGTGCACCAGTTCCCCACCCGACCAGCCGGACCGCAAGACGTTCATCGCGAGCCGCTTCTACTTGGACGACTTTGGACGACTTCGTGCAGTCTAGCGAGGCCCCAACCCGCAGCCTCTGCAGCACACGCCTTTGAGGAAGGCTTCCGCACTCCCGCAGAGGACTTGGCCCGGATGCGCCAAGGCCGAGGAAACCGCTTCGGCGAGGACCTTGCAGGAGCAGGCTCGCGGCGGTGTAGGCCTTCCGCTCCAGCTCCCCCAGGACGCAGCAGAGTACGTGCCCGCAGATCATCGGTCGACCCAACGACATGAGCGCCTCCTGGACGAGGCGGGGCAGCGCGCGCAGAAGGTGGAGCGTGGCGCACAGGCCATAGAGGAGACGGCAGCTGTGGCTGCGCTGGAGTGGATGGACGAGGCCTGGCCCAAAGGCGAGGAGCACATGGCCAAGGCAGCGTGAACGCGATGATAGGCCTGTGGCGCGCAGCACGGAGGTGGTCCACAGCGTGCGCAGCAGCAGCAAGCTGGACGGCGCGGGCGCGGACTGCTCTCAGGCCTTCGCCTACGAGGGGGACGGTGGGACTTCGTCTACGCCCGGAGGCTGCTGAGCAACGGCACCCAACCGCCCCATCCACGACGCGGCGCTGGACTTTGAGCACTGCGTGGCACCTCGTTCATCGACCCCGAGGATCAAGATCGCCTTCAGAGTCAGAAACACGGACGCCACCAACCCGCAGGCGCCTGCCACTCCAAGCCTGTTTCATCCGGAGGATGCAGGTCTTCGCCAACGGACGACGTCAACTGCTACGGCCGCACCGTGGCCGTGCATGACCTGCTGAAGGGCCGCGAGTACAACCAGAACAAGGCCGTGGAGGGCTTCGCAGAGCGGCTACGCGGACGTGCTGCTGCGCCCCACCATGGTGCATCCTGCGCTGCGGCAAGATGCTGCTGCCGCAGCTGATCGAGTTCGCGGACGACGACTGCGCTGTGGTCTACGACGTCACGTCAGCCGGTCGTAAGCCTCTTCAGCATGCGCATGGCGCGCTCGCTCGGCCGAGGGCTTCTTTGGGCTCGGGCCGTACCCCACTGTGTACCTCGGGCTCGGGCTGTGCCTCGGGCTCCTCGGGCTCGAGCTGTGCCTCGGGCTCTGTCTTGGGCGCTGCCTTGGGCTTGGGCGTTGCCTGGGTGCAGCCTTGGGCATGGCAGCTGGCTTGGGCACGGGCGCTGCCTTGGGCGCTGCCTTGGGTGCCGCCTTGGGTGCTGCCTTGGGTGCTGCCTTGGGCTTGGGTGGGGGGAGCGCGCTTGCTTTGGGCTTTGTGGGAAATCTCACCCTCTTGGGCCGGAAGGGGGGGTCTATTTCGTATGCAGATGTTCGGGCTCGAGCCGTCTCGTGGCAACATCTGTTTGCCGGTGTGGTAGCTGATCAGCCATGGCCTTTTCTGATGGATGTGATTTGCCCTATGGGGGGCTCGATGGTTTTCCCTTTGCAGATGATAGATTTGGAGCCAGATTGCAGGTTGCTGCCCTTGACGCCCTTCTGTGGTACGCTGAGGGTGATCCGGGGTCCTCCTTTGTCAAGGTTGCGCTGGAGATCGACCATGTTTTGCCTCGAACTGTGGATGGTTCATATAGGTACGATGCTTTCATTGTGAAATTTCGCCCCGAGGGCCTGCTCCGTATTCAAAGATGTGTCCTGGCTTTGGATTGCTCCTTCAATCATAGGTACACCTCTGGAGATCGCATCACGGCTTGGAACGCTCGTGTCTTCAACTTTGGCACCTGTCTGGAGCTAAGGGTGGCCGTCGGAGGTGGTGTCTCGATGCATGGAGACCGATCCAAGCCCGGTTTTGCGGTGGACCTTTTTGCGGGAATCGGTGGATGGTCGTTTGGGGATCAGCTGGTGAGGCAGAGTGGTGGAAGTTTTTTGCCCCCCCTTCGTTTTGCTCTGGAATGGGACCCGGTTACTGCCAGGGTTTGTGCCGCCAATCTCAACGGTGTCGTCCTGAGGGAGGATGATATTCGTGAAAGCACCTTTGAGTGGCCAACTGACGACACCGTGGTGTTGAATGTGGACGTCAACAGTTTGGTTTACAGGGACCTTGTTTCCAGGTGCAATATCCTCCTTGTTGTTGGCAGCCCTTCTTGCCAGCCGTGGTCTCGGGGAAGTCATGCACTGGGTTTCGGCCACAAGTTCGGGCTACACATGATCTCTTTCCTGAGTGTGGTCACCTTGTACATGCCTCCTTTCATTGTTCTGGAAAACGTCCTTGGCCTTTTGAAACATGTGCATTGGAGGTGGATTGAGAAGCTTTTCGGATTGTGCGGTTACCAGATGATTGCAGGGATTTCCGAAGGTGGCCCTATCTTGCCGATTTGCCGAGACAGATCAGTTGTCATTTTTGGTCGGATGGACAACCCGGTGTCTGAGTTCGTGAAGGAGACTATTCCACGGATGAGGCTCACATGCGATCGTGAGAGAACGCTTCTTGCCTGGTCAGTCGTGGATCTGTCGTGCCGTCAATTCGCAGGGCAAGAGTTGGCTTTGAGCAAGGAACAAGTTGACATTGTCCTTGATGCAGGCCTGTTGCCTATCTGGATGAGGAACCCATTTCTTGGTGTGCAGGATGTGCTTGCCGTCAGGTGTGTCAGCCGGGATTTGCCACTTGCACCAATCATGGCGTCATATGGCAGGAACATCTCTTTTCAAAGGGGTTATCTTGTGAAGAAAGGGCTTTTCCTTCAAGTGGTACAGTCCGGCCTGATTTGCGGTTGCTGTCCCCCTGTGAGTTAGCCGTTGCGATGGGCTTCCCATCGGGTCTTGTCCTCAGTCAGGACCTCACTGAGGCTTTTCAGATGATTGGCAATTGCTTCACACCGATACATGCAGCCCAGGCCTTGACGAGGGTCGCGCTATGTTTCCACTATCCTTTCCCTGTTGAGGAGTTTCCGCTTTCTGCCTCTGCGACGGTGCATTTGCTTTTGCATGGTTCTTTGCGTCCTGGATGCGTGAGTGAGTGCAGTGAAGGATTGGTCAGATTTACCAATGTCAGGGATACGGGCTCCTCTGGTGCTGCTTCTTCAGATGGTCCTGGAGCTTTGCCTGGTGTGTCTGGCTCAGGGTGGAACCAAGTTGCCTTCAATGGGACCTGTGTTGGAAACCTCTCCCCTTCTTGCGCGGATGATGGCGTGGCCCCCAATGAAGACTTGAGTGCTTCGACCGAGACCCCCCCTGGTGAAGGAGATGTTCTCAGTATGAGCACTCCGCAGACAGGCAACCTAGGATGTGTCCGCACTTGCCGGTTCGACAGACGTGATGAGCCTTTCCCTACAATTTCTTGCACCGTCCCTTTCAGAAGGGGCAACCACATGGGAATTTTGGAGATGAGCTGGGTCATACATGCATTCACGTCATTTCTGATGGGGTCCAGGTGAGCCAGCTATCCGTGCCCTCGGGCACTTTGGTGGGCACCATTCACAGTGTTGCGGAGGTCCTTTGGGGCTCAAAGACCGATCTGCCCAGCATGACATCTAGGATCGGCGATGTTGCGGATGGTGCTGGTCGTATCTTCACGCATCTTGTTGGTCCTGACTCCGGTGCTGGCGGAACATCTGGAGAGGGGGTCAACGTCTTCGTGAGGGACCCGGCTGGCTTCCTTCAGCTTGTACGTGTCGGGGCCGACTTTTCCTTTGCTGACATTGCGAGGCTGGTCGGACATCAGGATGTCTCTATGATCAAGGCGCTCTGCCGTGGGCTACCGCAGGAGATGTGCAGTCGGGCCTGTGACATTTGCTCTGATGGTGAGGAGGTCCTTTTTTCCTTTCGAACAAGAGGCGGTTCAATTGGAGAAGGTGCAGTGGTTGATCGTTGGAATGTCAGACGATTTGATCACGGCTCCCCTCTTCTGCACCTGGTCAGAGTGAATGTCGAGCCGAGAACTGCTCTTTTTCATCCTGGGTCAGTGCAGCTCCCCCCTGGGTTTGTGCTGGACTTTGTTCAGCCGAGGCGGACGACCATTGTAGTGCCCGTCGGCAGACGACATGAATCCTTTCAGCAGGAAGACTCGTGGACCACTACGGACATTCGGGATGGCTTTCCTTTTCTCTGGACAGGGTTCACGGAGTTCGTTTTTCAGGCTCCACCGCTGCAGTATGGCCAACCTGGTGTATTGCCGGCGATTGATGATGGAGATGTCTGGGGGGAACAGTTGGATGATGACGGTGAGGGCGGTGTGATCCATGATGACCAGGACCTTGCCGAGGACCTCTCCAATGCTGGCTCCGCTGGTGGGTATTCTGAGGTTGATTTCTTCGACGTGCCAATCGAGGACCCGCCTACTGGTTGGGAACCTGCCGTTAGGAGTGAGGAGGGCTCTGATCTGCCCGATTTGGAGGACATTGTCAAGAGTTTTGTCTGTGACCAAGTCCTGGCGCGGACATTCCATGGAAGCCTTATTGCAACCCCTGTTTCTGGCGAGACCACTTTTGGTGCTGTCGCGGAGCAAGCTGGTTATGTCGAGCTAGTGAATATCAAGGCCTCCTGTCAGGGACACTTGCATGAGCTCTCGGTCAACGTGAGACAGGCCGGTATCTCGAGGGACTCTGATCTGAGGTTGTCTTCACCCATCGGCACCTTGGAGGCGCTAAAGGCTTTGATTTGGAGAACACCGACTCAGTTCTTCAACAAGCTGTGAGCAAGCTGCATTCAATTGGTGCGGGCCAAGTGGATGCTTCCAACTTCATCAGGAAGTGCAACGCAGAGACGGGCCCAGGACGCATTGCTCGATTTGTCAATGAGAACGACCTTCAAAAGCAACTGAAGATTTTTTGCATGGCATTTCCAGTGCGGCGTCTATCCCTGTCCCTAAGGGTGTTTCGGTGGTCAAACAGACGGCGAAGGCGCCAGTGCAGGTGCGGGCAGACAGCTTTCGGCTTGATCCTGGTAGGTTTTTGGCGCAGGACGGTTCCAGGCTTGAAGTCTTGAGTGAAATCAGTGCGTGCGCCCCGCCTGGAGTTGTGCTTTTGGACAGTGAACAGGCCCAGGGGTGGCTTACCACGGTCAACCTGGTCAAGCATGAGTTGGTCATGGTTGTGCTCGGAGGGTGCTCTGGGCCCAACTGCGATGTCATTTACCTCCCAGCTTTCAACCTTCAGGGGGAGCCTGTCATTCTGCGGGTATGTGTTCATCAGCTGAAGTCGAAGACTTTGGACAACCAGGTTACAATTGCCACTTCACCTCACTGTGTGATTGCATTCCACATTTATATGGAGGATTTTCCACCTGATGGTTGGAGCAAGATCACAGCGGCCCCGGTGAAGGAGGTTGCCTTGAGGTTCAGTGAGGGATCTGCCATGTTCATTTCACCGCCATGGTCCAGACAGTGGTTGAACGACCGCAAAAGCATTGCTAAGGAGCGCGCCACGCATGTTTCCTTTATTGCAAGAGTGTACAAACGGAGTGTCGCATCACTTTATCGCCAGAGTGGTCACAACTCTGTTTTTGTCAACCCTCTTCGGACTGGGAACGAAAAGCCTGATGAGATTTGCAGCGTTATCTGGATGGGAGATGACCGTCAGTTGGTTGCGCAAACGGCATTGAAGAGACAGGAGCAGCTGGGTTTGGTGCGATCCTGGAAGAAGGGCTTCGGCATTCGTGTGCTTACCTCCGAGTTTGATGCGGTGTTCACTGAGATCAAGCCTGGGGAGGAGAAACCCGACCTCAAAGGGGGTGACAAGATTTTCAGGGCTCAGCCTCTACCCCCCGCGATGACTCTCGCTGACGTGCGTGTATGGCTTGGGAAAGTCGCATGGAAGGCTGCCCCGATTAAGCTTCTCGGTGGAGGCAGCGTCATCATTTCTGCTGAGGAGGGACCCTCATCCACCTTTTTGCCGCTCAACGATGGTTTCGTCTTGGTGAAGGAGATTCGGTCGAAGGCCCGCAAGGATCCTTCCTCCGTGGCTGCAGGAAGGTGGTCTGCCCCCGAGCAGCCTGGCATTGACCCTCTTGTCGCCCACGACCCATGGGCTGCTGCCAAGCGAAGCACTGGATCTTCTTTGGCGGCTGCCTTGCCGCAGGACCAGGGGAAGATTGACAAGCACGATCGACAGATCAATGACATCCAGACGGCGCTCAGGGAGTTGCAGGACAATCAGAGTAAGGTCGCCGGTGAGTCAGCAGCATTCAGGAAGGAGGTCACCGCCGAGATCACCGGTTTCCAACACCGGATCACTCACGAAGTGAAGGGCATGGCTGGAGTCTTTAGCCAGAGCCTTCAGGATGCCCTTTCCAAACAGGAGACCAGATTTGATCACCGCTTTGAGGAGATGAAGAGCCTTCTTCAAGGTATCGGAGGGGGAAGACCGGCGAAGAGATTGGCGCGGGAGGCGGAGTCGGAAAGGATGGAAGACTGATGGGCAGTCTTTGGGGCTTTTGTCACTGCAGATTTTTACTTTGGGGTCTTTACATGCGGACGGAGCACAGATTCTCACCGTATGTACGTTTACAGGATTTTCTGCAGTGGCTGTGGGTTCGTGAACCTTGAGTTCACAATGCATTCACAAAGTGGACGGGAAGGCGCTTGCAAGTCGCTTCACTTTGGTTGTGGAGGACGCGTTGGAGCCTCTTTTTCTGACTTTTGCGAGTTTTTCGGCATTTGCAGATGGGCATTTCATCTGAATGTGGAGTTCCAGCAGACATTCACTTTTTTGGTCTGCTTGTCGGCAATAGGCCCCATGGGTCGACCTTGGACGAAGAGGTCAAGTGGTCGGCGCTTGGTGTTCTGCCGTCAGGCGGTGTGGAATCCTTTTAATGCACTTCGCATCGGAGAAGCAAAAAACCCGGGGCCTGGGTGTGCTGATGGGAACCTGCGGATTTGTGTCACCAACGTTGGGTCCATTTTAAACAAAATGGATCATGTTTTCGATTTGCCTGCGCATGTTGTTTGCCTTTCTGAAACCTGCGCTACTCCACAGTCTATTAGAGTTATTCAGGGACAGCGCAGGAAGGCTGGAGTGCGTGCTATTTTTGGACATCCGGTGGAGACTAAGGCTATCCATGCTCACTGTTCATCCGACTACAGAGGCATTAATGCCGGGTGTGCGTTATTCTCCAAATTGCCCGCTCGACCTTATTCTATTAACGAGAACTTGTCTTCTTATACAACAGGACGTTTGAGCGCTGGTATTATCAGGCTTGGGCATTTCGATGTGATTCTTGTCACCATTTATGGGGTACCTTCTTCCAAAGGATCCTCTGCCAATCAGGAGATCCTCCGACAGGCTTTTGATATTATTTCTTCCTCTCCACTGCCGAGCTTGGTGGTTGGGGATTTCAACGAACCACCACAAGGTATTGTCACTGTGTGTCCTTTTCTGCACCTGGGCTTTGTCGAAATCTTCGACTGGTGTGGTAAGACGTTGAGTAAGAAACCCCCCCCGACTTGCAAGGATGTTACCTATCATGATTCTATGCTGGTGCACCCGATGCTTATTCCCTTTATCAAGGATGTGCAAGTTGACCCGTTGTCCAAGATTGATGTACACTCCCCGCTTTTTGTCACTTTTGATTTCACTCAAGCCGTTAACACTTGGAAACGTTGGAAAGTGCCTTGCTCCTGGGCTCACAAAGAACTGGATCAGGCCACACTTGAACAGTCCTACATCCTGGCTTCAGGACGGCCTTTGACGGTCAACCCTCACACGACAGAACAAGACATCCTGGACTCGTTTCGGCAATGGTCGACTCGGGTCGAAGCATCTGTCAATCGGGCTATTCGCTGTGATGGTCCATCGGACCAAGCTGGTTTGCACCCTAGCGAACGAGGGAGATGTTCTTGGGATGACTCAAAGCAACAATGTCGCCTCTTGGCTGGGAAAGCAGACTGGAAGGGGGGCTATTCCCCCCCATGTGAGACTACAAGCCTCCGTGCTACGCAGCGGGTCCGTCAGACCCGTCGACTCCTTGGCCTTTTCCGCTCCATGCAAGCTGCGCTGAAGAGGGACTGTGTGCCGGAAGAGCTTCGTGCACAATGGCTTCAGGAATGGTTTGCCATCAAGAGCGCCAAAGGGTATGGGGCAAGTTGGATCAACTGGATTCTCAAGGATACTGATTGCGTGGCCGTCTCATGCGGCTTGCCCGACCTTGACACTTTGCACGACCTTTTGCAATACAACAGATTTGATTCGGATGCTTTCTGCAAGCGGGAGATTGCGGCACGACGTGATGCTAAAGCGAAGAGGCTCAGACGTGATGCGAAGGCAGGGCATTTGAAGACACAGTGCGGTGTGGTTAAGGGAGAGTGCCCGCCTCCCCTTAACTGGGCCCAGGACGTCCAAAGTGCTAGTGCTACGCTTCTCAGATGCAATAAGGGCCAACCCTGGCTCCTTTGCAGTGATACAAGGGCCTTCTGGCCTGGGCGGCCGGCGCACTATGGTGGGTGTGAGATCCGGATCCTCCAGGTCTGTGGATTGAGAATCGAGATATCGACGGAACACAAGTTACCTGCTCGTGGTACTCTAAGCCAAACCAGATCGGCTACATCCGCTGACGAATTGCACATGCTCTTTGAGAACTATTGGACGCCCTATTGGCTTCGGGAAGGTGACTCTCACCCTCATAGGTGGGACGAGGCGCTTGAGATTGTCAACGGGATGGATGTATTTCTTGAGCGTGTTGATATTCCTTGGGGTTCCCTTGAATCCTGGCGACATATC
The DNA here is from genome assembly GCA_963377175.1 of Effrenium voratum. NCBI lineage: Eukaryota > Dinophyceae > Suessiales > Symbiodiniaceae > Effrenium > Effrenium voratum. The sequence continues at coordinate 401,048 of CAUJNA010003743.1, read as the reverse complement.
TTGCACCTCGCGCAGAATGGTTCCTCTGCAGGTACCGACGGGTGGAGGTACGAAGAACTCAAAATGTTGCCTGATGCAGCCCTGGCGGATCTCATTCTGCTCTTTGATGGTGTCAGACTTTTTGGTCATTTTCCTACTAGGATGATGGACGCCCGTACAATTTTAATTCCGAAGAAATTTGAATCGCTTGATATCGGTGATTTCAGGCCGATTACTGTGCTCGGATGTTTGATCCGGATTCATTCCAAGTTTGCTGCCTTTTTCACTATGTGTGCCTGGGCTTCGAAGTTGCCTGCCTCTGTATGCGGTGGTGTACCTGGCAGGGATATCAAGGTGTTTACCTGGTTACAACAGTTTGATGTTGAGATCTCCCTCATCGAGGGAACCAACATGGGCGGCTTCTCGCTCGATTTGGCCCGGGCATTCAATACTATTCCACGGGCCCCTCTTGCCGCACTAATGAAGAAGATGGGGATCAGGGCGAGTGATGTTGACTTCTGGATTGATTCGCTCGGTGGGATGAGGAGAAGCCTTGCGTTCAAAGGGACTCCGGGGCCGTATATTTTCTCGGGAACAGGGATCCCCGAAGGCGATGCGATGAGTGTCGTGGCAATGACCTGCCTGAGCTACTTGTACGTCAAGTGTATGGAGGCTGTGCATGTCGCTGCTTTTGTTTATGTGGATAATTGGGCTTTCCACAGTACACACACTGCACCCCTCGCCAATGCTTTGGATTCCACGGTGATCTTTGCCGAGGCTTTTTCTTTGACCATTGATTGGGACAAGTCGTGGTGTTGGGGCACTACCCAGAAGATGAAGGACTTTTGGATCAGCTTTGAAACTCTGCAGGACCGTTACAAAGTCGGCATTCCCCTGGTGCAATTGGCTTCGGAGTTAGGTGTGATGCGCATTTATGGGAAGAAGCCTGCCCCGGCGGCTCTGCATAAACGTATCTCCAAAGGCGTGGAACGAAGCAAGCGGATTCGGGCTGCTGCCGATACCGTTCGCTCGCGAGCCGCCATAGTACAGAGGTGCATTTGGCCCCTTGCGCTTTATAGTGCCGAGACACAGTATGTTTCGATCGGCAAAATGAAAGAGCTTAGGCGGGCTGGTGTTAATGCTGTGGTGGGTCCATGGAAGCAGGCGTCATCATGGGTTGCGTGTCACTACCTCACGAAAGAGCTTCAGGATCCCCTGCTGTACGTCATGGTCAACCTCCTTTGTCTCATTCGGGCGGTTTTTGATTTCTTGCCGGAGAAAGTCCGTTTCTTTCTGAGGCTTCTCAATGAACGGCTTTACACAAGGAGTTACGGCCCTGTCAGTGCTTGCAGCATGTACCTCCATCAACTGGGATGGGAGTTGGATACGCTGGGGACTTTGCATGGGCCTCCGTGGTTGCCTAAGCTTTCCATTACTACCTGTTCGCGCAAGGAGATCAAGAGGACCTTGGTCCAGTGGTGGTCTGTGCAGGTTTGGCAGAAGTCAAAACATCGCCGTGGCATCCCCTCCTTGCCGTGGGACCGAGACATCACGCTCAAGGTGCTGAATAAATTCGATGATAAGGATTTTGCTTTTCTTGTCACACGGATTACCAACGCGTTTCTGAGCGGAGCTGCACGTGCTCTCTTTCGTGAACCGATTGAGGGAGTTGAGATTTGTGAAAAGTGTGGTGGTACTGCAACCGTGCGTCATGCTCTGTGCGAGTGCCCTGAAGCCGAACATGTCAGAAGCGGGCACGTTGAGGCGGTTCGGTTCCTTGAGGACAATGAGGCTTTCAGAATTTTCCCTATGCCCCCTGTTTCTGCTGGTGGATATGTCCTTCAGAAGATGTTGGGAGACCAACAGGGGCGGCGCACTATCCAAATTTGCGCACCACTGGATCTTGCACGGACCCCACTATTCCCCTCTGCCGTAGAGCTTCTTGGGCCGTTGTGCAAGCCATAGATGCCACCGATGCGGAAATCGGACGCCAGTTCAATTTAAATCGCCCCGATGTTCCTTTTTATGAACGTTTTCGTTGCTCTGGGTGTGGATTCGTACATGGGCATCAGACTATCGACAGAGGTGAGTTGTCTTGTATTGTTGCCATTTTCAATTCCGTTCAGGATCTTGATTACAAAGGTAATATCCGCATTTACACCGACTCTCGGTATGTGTGTACCTGTCTTGATATGGTGTGGAAGGCGGTGCAATCTGAATGTCTGCAGGGTAAGAGAGCCCACAATTTCGACCTCCTTATGCATTTGTTTTCTACCTGGCCTACTGGCCGGGTCTCCTGTACGTGGGTGAAGGCCCACCGCGACATTAGTGAAGCCTCATGCCCGGTGGATGCTTGGCGCATTATCGGGAATGCTACGGCTGACAAGCTTGCGGGGGCTGCCCTCGTCAATGACTCGCACCAGATGCATGTTGCCGTACATGAGGTGCGGCAAGAATTTAGTGGCTGGATTGCCAGACTTACCAAGGTGTTTGCGTATTTCGTCGAACTGGACAGATGGTCGGTCAGTTGGAAGCGGGACACTCCGGAGGAAGACAGGATTGAGGGGGCTGACGACTTTGATGCTGACCCTGCCCAGGCTGCTGTGAGTCGATTCAAACAGGTGCAAAAGCTTCTTGGCAACTGGAAGGTCGCTGACTCTCTTTTCATCCCTTTCTTTCTGCCGGAGGATGATCTTTTCAGGGCTATTCCGGCGGGGCAGAAAATTGCCCGGGCAGTTTGGCATTGGATGCACACGATTCGCTGGCCTTTGCAAGGAAGCACGCAACGTGATGACGTTGGTATCACGTACCTTGAGCTCCTCGCAAATTTTTACTTGTTTTCCGGCATGCGCCTCCCTGTTGTCTTCCATTACAACAAGAAGTCCACGCTGACCTCATTCAGGGACTATGACTCAGCTGAGACTCAAATGTTGCCCGGCTCGGCTAAAGCTGCGTCGCAACAATACACGACCCTTGCCACGATCATGCAGCAGTTGAATGATGTCACCAGGAACTGGAGCCTGCCTGAAACTAGACAGTCTTTCCTCAAGGAGCGGAAGATCTTCTACCCCTTGCGGCAATGTGGCACCTTTCTATCTCGTCCTGAGATTGATCGTGCTTCTGAGACCGTCAACCGGGTTATCGACTATTGTACCAAGCTTGATGGTGATATGGCCTCCAAACCTTTGGAGATGCCGAGTGGACCTTTTCAGTATATTGATGTACAGTTTGACCAACCTGACCTTTCGACGCCGCAGAGGAAGTGGCACTTTAAGAAACGCAAGATGCGCCTTAGAATGGCTGGCACCTAGCCGCCTTTGCCTTTCCTTCCGGCCTGAGCTCGGAGTGATTGTGCTTTTCCTTTGGGTTGGGGAGTTCTGGGGTTTTCTCCCCCCTCCCTCTTTCTTGAGTTTCGCCGCCGGGGAGGTGGCTCGGTATTGCACTTTAGTCAGATTCTCGTGGCCATAGTGCTGCACGGAGCTTTGGAAAAGGGCCGTTGCAAAAAAAAAGAAGTCTATTTCGTATGCTGGCTCTGTGGGTAGGTCGGGGATCATTTTTTTGCTCTTCGGCAGAGGCAGCACAGGCGGCTTGGGCTTGTTCTTACTGCCTGGAGGCCTGCCTCCAGGCCTTGGCGCCGGTTGCGCTTGCTTCATCGGGTTTTTTAATAGGAAATATTTTTTATAAACGACCTTCGGGGGATTAGACGTGATCCAAAAACAGCACGAACGACAAGGACGAGCCCCTCAGTCGGACGACTTGCCCTTCTAGATCGGTCAGCCGGAAGCGCATGTGTCTCAGGGTGATGGGGCCCCTGACGGCCATGAAGTGCCCGTCATCGGAGCCGGTCTCAACGATGGTGCCCACACCGCTCTTCAGCGTTATCATGGACTTCGGAGGTCCTTGAATTTTAAGAATGTGCTTTGTACAAAAAGCTTGGGTTTCATTCAGGATCTGCTCATATTTCCTGGAGTCCTGCCAGGCTTTAAGTTCGGCAAGATGGCTGTTGTTCTGCTGCCACTCTGGCGGCTGCAAAAGCTTTTTGTTTTGCTGGCGTGGGTCCACGACAGTTTCGCTGCCAGGTCAAGAACGTGAGGTGACTCATCCTTTTGGTTTTGCAACCTTACAGCTGCACTTGGATAAGATACAGGAAACTGAGATGAGAGGTACTTGTTTAGGAAAAGGTTATTTGCATTTCGGCCCGCATATTCAGGGCCAAAATCACCATTGCTGTGGAGCACAAATATGGCCAATTTCCGGAGTTTTACTGTCATCGCCGGGATTCGAGCCCCAGGCCAGGGTGCTGGAAAAAGGGGTTGCCAAGCCAAGGGAGCTGTGGGTGCCGAGCTTGTCATCGTTTCTGGACATGTGTCGTTTGTGTGAAACATGTCATCGCCGGGATTCGAACTCCAGGGTGCTGCAACTTTCCTGGATTGATCGTGGGAAGGATCTTCTTTGGAAAATTCTCGCCCACGTAAGCTCAGATACGCTTGAACCACCCTTGTCAGCCCAGGAGTCCGAAGAAGCAGCGCTGATTCCTTTTAGGGCGGTGGACAGGCTCCCGACAACGGCCAGCCGTACCGGCTGTCACTATTGCATGCGCTGGCAACCGCGTCGAATGACCTGGACACTGAACTATTCCCCTGCTCTTTGAGGGTGTGCCCGCAGGAGCCCTGTCCGAATTGCCCCGTAGCATGCAGCTCAAAGAGCACGCAGATGTCCATCGAACAGGCTAGGCATCATTGGCATAAAGGCATTGCAGTAGGCAAACCCAATGTTGTGCATGCAGAAGGGAAAGAACCCTGGTTCTAGACAGCGCCGTGTGGGGTGAACCCCAAATGCAACATCCCAGAACGCATCAGCCTGCCGATGGCATCCGACGTGCGCCTGGCATTTATGCCAGAAGACACGCGTGCTTCTTTCATAGGAGCTAGTTTTGATTTTAAAGCCGCACACAAGCAAGTTCAAGTACACCCTAGCGAACATGGCTTGCTCCTGTTTCGCTTCGCAGACAACCTGTACCATTATCGGGTGTGCCATTTCGGAGCCCGGTTCTCCGCAAACTGGTGGCAACGCGCAGGAGCTTTCTTGCTCCGACTGCTACACGGCATCCTGTCAGCATACCCGCATAGAGCTTGGTTGTTTGTAGATGACCTTTTGGCCGCGCTGCGTCGCCCAGACGCGCATCAACAACTGGCGCTAGTTGTCATCTTCTTCGCAGCCATCAGTGCGCCCATTTCCTGGAAGAAAGTGCAATTCCAAACTTCCTGACTTGGTGCGGATGGTCAATCAACTTCAGCCTGGAAACTATTGAACTCACTCCACTTAAAACCCTGAAGCTAAAAGAGCAGCTGTTCGCATTGCTCCGATCCAAAAGAATCAAAAGAAAGCTTTTGGAGCAAGTCCTGGGGCTGCTCATCTGGGCCACCAGCCTAAGTCTGGAATTAAGATCATGGCTTGCGCCCTTACACGCAGATCTGCATTCGCCGCCAGGATGCATGATCTCGGTGAACGCACGCCTGTGGCCTGCGCTCCTTTCAGCACTGAACGCCAAAGCCATACTGGCCTTGCCCGTACACGGCATCTTTATGCCGCTCGGCTCCAGGGTATTAGAAGACCAGCAAATCCCAGCACGCAGCCCCTCCGACTTGCCTTGCGTCGTGCCCAGTCACAAGTTTGCGTGGGTGCGCATAGCCGACCCCGCTGCCGAGCACACGCGCTTGTCCGCAGCAAGCAGGGCTAATATCAAGTGGCTCCTTCAATGTTTTCAGGCAGACTTGGCATGCCCGCTGCGAAGCAAGCCTATCATGGCATGCAAAGCGGCCGCCGATGCTTGTGAAGGCACCAAAGTTGGAATAGGCGGCTGGTTTATATCCAGCCGCTCCGTCTCATGGTTTGCAGAAACGTGGGACTTCCAAGAAGTCCAACGCTACATAGCGTGCTTCGAAACCTTGGCCCAGCTTGCGCTCATGCGAGTCGCGTGGACCGCCGAGGGCCAAGCAGTGCACGGCATATGCATGCCTTCCGGCACAGACAATACCGCAGCAGAAGCCGGGGTAAACAAGCTGTTCACCACAGCATGGCCTTTGCAAGTTTTTGTGCAATTGGTCGCCGCATGGGCCTCAATGGTCAGTGCTAGCCTCGCGTATTCCGGGCGAGCGCAACGTGTGGGCTGATCAGCTCAGCCGCGGAAACACGCCCGCGTTCGACAGCAAGCCGCAAGCTCGCGTTTGTTTTCGCCCACATGATTTCTGGCCCCACAAATCCATGCTCTGAAGAGGGGGTGATAGATTAGGCCGATTGCTTGGAACCCTAAAGTGGGGGCACTTGAGAAGGCTCCGCAGAGGGGTGCAGACACGGGGAAAGGACGCGCGCTGTCTTTCCCCCTGCACCCCCGAGCCTGCGCACAGGTTTGTCGGTCGTGCTCTTTTTTCTTTTGCTGCATGTTCCCTTCGGATTGAAGCAGTGATCAAGATTCTAACGTTTAGGGTTTTCCTTTTCCCTTATGTTTTAATCTTGATCGAATCTTCGGACGCGTTGCCGTTTTCTGCTTCAAGCCACCCAAGGGTCATGCGTGAGGGTTTACCCCTCTCTTTTTTGCGCCCACCCTCCCACCCTTTCACACTCAGTGCATCCTCCAGGGCCCAGCCGCAGCTGGCGCCCCAGAGATACTGTGCACGCCATGCCCGCTAGGGGTTTGTCTTTTCCCCTGTGTTTTAATCTTGGTTGAATCTTCGGCCGCGTGCCATTTCTGCTTCAAGCCTTTTGGTAAGGGACATGCCTGGAGGGTTTGACCCCTCTTTCGTTCTTTTTTGAACTTCGCACTGCCGCGCCGCCATGGCCTTTACCGCATTTGAGTTGTGCATGCATTTTGCATCATCTTTGATTTGGCAGTTCCTGGATGCAGGAGCCACGCATGCACTACGCGCCGTGGCATGGATCGCGCACACCTCCGTGCCCGACGACGCCCCGGCATCTACCACTCCTGCTGCACCGCGTACCTTCGGGTGCACTTCTTTTTTGACACCTGGCATAGCAGTCGGCATATGGGACTGCCTTACCCCCAGCGACCGCACCGCATTCCAGGCCACGGAGTGGTGGAACTACTCAGATCTGCGCTGGTTCACGCAGGGCCTCGGAGTGGTCCCCGCATCCGACTCAGACTCGGCATCCGACGAGACTTCCGAAAACGAAGCACGGCACCTGAACCGCCCCAGGCGTGCAGGGTGAGTGCAGCATGCCTTTTTCTTTCGCTTGCAGCACAATTGCGCACCAGCTCAGCATGCTTCGATTGTGACCGCACCTGCCTCGCCGCAGCGCATGCCTGAAATTAACCACCCAAGCAATCAGGCGGCCTTCCGCCCACAGCAGCGTGCTTCTTGCCGCATGGGTTCCAAGTCCCTGCCAGTGCAATTTTCAAGCCGCATGGACGTCTCACTCGGAGTACAAACGTCGCCGCAGGCTCAGCATGGGTAGCCTGTGACGCACCCGACTCATCCAGTGCATGCCTAAAATTAACCACCCAAGCAGTCAGGCGGCCACTCGCCCTTTTTCGCACTAGCTGCGTGCCTGCCATTTATAATGCCTTTTGTGAATGCATCGTGCATTGCCACCTCTCACGCGCACGGACTTGTATGCATGACTCACATGTTGTGGTTTCCCGCCGGCCTGCCTACAGTGGACCACGCTTGCACTCAAGCCCGCATTCACCTTTCAGGCACCGGCCTCAGATGCAGGGGACGCGCCGCTGTTGCTCCTTTGCCATTTTTTGCATTATTCCAGCCGGGCCGCATGCCTTTGGCTAGACACATGCATGAGGCGCACCTGCGTGCCAACCTCATCCCAGCCGCTTGCCCCGCAGAGGCATGCACGGCAATTTACCCCTCGGCCGCACCGCAGTGCCCCGAGCGACGCCTCTGTTTGAGGCGCAGCTGCTTGCCAACCTCATTCAGGCCAGGCTGCATCGCGTTTGCAGGCCAGGCGCATGCACAAGGCCGCGTGTCCTTGCATAAGCATGTCTCGCAAACAGGACTGGGTTGCCCCGCAGAGGCTTCCCAGCAGTCGGCCGCACCGCGTGTGCCCCGACTCACAGGATCTTGCAATGTCTATGCATCGCATGCCTGTCTCCTGCTGCCGAGCTGCAACGCATTTGCAGCCTCGGAACCAGGCCACTCTCTTGCGTACCACTGTGTTCGCAAGAGCGGCCGGCACCGACCTTACACTTTAGGCGCCGCCGCCTTCAGGTCTGGTTGCACCGCTGTTGCAACCAAGGTGTGCGCAGGATCAACAATCCAGCTCCCCCTCAGCCCGCAGGCCCTGAGAGCAGCTGGCATATAGCAGCTTCATTGAGCAGTGAGTGCCCGTACACGCATGTACCAGTCACCACTACACGGCAGTCAAGGTTCTGAAACCTTGCTTGCAAGCTCCGCCCGCAGGCGTAGCATAATGCAAGGCTCCGCTACGGAGTCCTCGCCAACGTTGACATCCCGCAGGTATCACCCTCAGAGTCGCGACTCACATAGGGGCCAGCATCCCAGACTCTGTTCGCATAATGAGCCGCGTTTCGCGGTCGCGTATGCACAACGCATGCCCGCAGTGTATGCACATCCCGCAGCCGACCAGCCTGCAGCCAAATTTCCCGATCCGCACACGCCTGCGGCATGGAACAGCATGAGATACTGGACGCAATGCATGAGACCATCGCAAGGAGCTACCTGGACTTGGAAATAGTCCTCGAAGACTTCATGTTCGTCTTGCACAGCATACGCTTCTACATGCGCATTGTGGCCTTCTGCATGGTCATGCTGACCCTGTTTGCATTTGCCGCCTTTTTGCAAACCTTGCCCTCTGTCTTTCAGACAGAAGATTTTTTAACAGCATCAATGCTGCGAGCGCATCAGCATGCCTCGACTTGGCACGCAGGATGACCATGCCTGGACGCATTAAAACACTACTGCCACTTGCTGTGTGCTGACACCGTCCAAGTAATCATGGCTATGCACAGCCGGTACTAAGGTGACCGCCTGCATACGCGCCAGTCTCAGTGGATTGCCAGGGTTGCAGCCAATGCATGTTAAACATGCGGTCTCCGCAGTTGACTCAAGGTTCTAATCCTGGCCACCCTCCATTTCCGCTAACTAGCATGGCTCTGGTTGCAGAAGCTGACGCATGCCTTGACTCCATCGAAGATATCGAGGAACTCACCCCGCGCCAATGGCCCCAGTGCCACCGCGCAGACGCTTCGCCTTCCCGCATCCTGCAAGAAGGCTTCGCACAGCTGCTTGACAAGTGGATGCGCCACCCAGAGCATCGAATTCGACTCAAATGCATCAATCGCATGGGGCATCTTTGCAACTTCTTGCTTGACATCCTCTGCATTTTGGGGGTGCGCGGCATGACTTTTTGCATAGCACGCTTGCATTCCCTGTCAACTTTCTTCGTCGACTACCTTCGCATCGACCCGCATTTGGACATGGACCGCATGCTTCAGAACCGCAAAGGCATTTCGGCGGGCTATCGCATGGCCGGCAAGTACCTGGCCATTATCCAGCCTTTCTCCGCACTGTTGTCAAATGTCAAATTTCGCTCTAGGCACAGCATGCATACAAACATGCAACCGTGCTTAGAATTGCTTCGCGAGTGGGAGGCATGCCTGATGATGGAGGACATAGCTCTCACCATCCGCTCCAGCATCGCGTTGCTGGAGAGCATCAACTCCTATGTCCACATGCTTCCAATGCCCCGCAGTGCGCATTTCTTGCAGTGGTCAGACAGGCATCACGAGTTGGCAGAGCTGGCCGACGAGTGGACTCAGTGCATGCCCAGCCCCTCGCAACCAGAGCCCAGCTCAGTTTCAGCCTTTCCGCCAGGCCTGCCTCAACCCGCCTCGCAACGCCATGCGCCTTACTGCATCAGGTTCCAAGCCGATAATTTTTACGATAAAGCATGCAAGGCAACCCACGTGTGCAGCGTGCCAGATTGCACGGGAAATCAGGATTAAAAGTATGCGCCGCGAACTTGTGCAGCCTGTTTTTCCAATTTTCACACTGCATGCCTTGAAGACGCGCACCCAAGGCGTGGACACTCCGCGGCATGCAGACGTCGACCTCCTCACGTGAGCCCTGTTACGCTGATAGCATCGCATGTTGCAGCATGTCCTGCTGTCACGGTCGCATGACCCATTTCTTGCCCGTGTCAGCCTTTTTTCTGCCATACAGCAACAGTGCCCGCTTTTTACGCCTGCCTCGTCCAGCATCCTTCGCCATGGACTTGCAGCGCATGGTGGCGGAGAACCAGAACAATCCCGCATTCTTGCAGGAAATCATCCGCATGCTTACGCAGCAGCAGTCCGATGCAGGGTCAATGCAGCCAGAGGACGCATCCAACGCACCGGGTCCATCCAACACCGACCTCCTCGATTTTTCGGACCCGCATGTTGCGCCGGCCCCCGAGCATGCATCCGCAACAGCGGAGCCCAAGTGCAAGGCAAAGCCAGCAAGCTTGCTCCGCCCAGACCCACCGGAGCTCCCCGAAGACTGCCTCCCAGCGCATGCATCGGAGGTGAAGGAGTCCGTGCCGCTGGAGCCGGCTCCAGAAGAAATCAGCATGCCCGAGCCCCGCCTGTCAGGGCACCGTGGGCTCAGCTCACTGAAGAAGAGCGAGAGGAGCAACTCGCTAGAGAGGAGCAGCCTGAGCATCCCTGGCATGACCGCATAGAGGGCACGCCAGACGCTTTGCGCCGCAACCGCAGAGACCCAGAACCAAAGCCAGCTGCAGAACCAGACCCTGGACCCGCACCATGCATGTACAAAGCACCGCCCACGGGGGCCAAATTCCAGGCATGCCGACCGCTCGACACGCCGCATAATTGGCCCCCACAGGAAGGCGACCCTCGCCATCAGCCGCCTCTGCATGGGTTCCCGTGGTCGCACGACGGGTCCTATTGGGCAAACTATTGGCACCTCCGCGAGGTGCCCGACGAAGCTACCCGTTGGCATCCCGCCACGCATTCCTACAGCATCGACCCAGCATATGCCGCCAACCAACGCATTGCGGCATACAGCATGCATCACCCCGGAAACCCGGGTGCAAGTTCCCGTCCAACGCCACTACCCGAGATGCCAAAAAGGCAACAGCGGGCCGCATTTGTTCAGCAGCTGGAAGCATGCATACGCATCCCCTCGGTGCGTCTGCCCCGCACCATGCGTCGCATGGAGACGCAGGGCCGCGGACTACGCATGTTGTACCTCGATGACAACAACCGCATCAGCTGCTGCCTGCCATGTGCAAATTCCGCATGCCCTTACGATGCAGTGTGCGGTCAATACGTGGTCGACACCTCCACAGATACGCATGACAGGCATCGCTGCAGCGGGTGTGTCGCGGACGCCCGCGACCTCAACCGCTGATGCATTGCACGCATTCGCATTTTGCATCAGCCCGACAGCATGGCATGCATGCAAGCGACCGCACTCCCTGCCGGGGCACGTACAGGTATTTGCCGTGCATCTCAACAGCAAGCCGAGAAAAAAGAACATTCGCCATGCAATTGGAGTCATGTTGCCAGCAAGCCTCCCTAAGCCAGGGTTGCATGCATCCGACTCTCCAGGTACGAACAGACCGACTTCTAGGTCCGCATCCAGGCCTCCTCGAGGCCGCGTTACGCGCCTACACGCAGCAGGCATTCACGTGACGCGTTTGCATTCCATGCCACGGCATCTCTGCCAATGCTCTGTGGCGCAGGTTCAATCTTTGCCACAGACACAGCTTCCCCTCCATCACGCCCATGCCATGGCGCGTTCGTGACCACTGGGGGTCGGCATGGTCAGTGAAAAGGCCGCTCGATCAGGATGCCGACAGCGAAACGCAGGAGTCCCACAACTCGGAGCATCTCTTTATGCAGCCAACCGCAAAGCCGAAGCCGGCGCCTAGACTGAGGCCCCGTCATAGCATCCAGGACCTGCATTCCAGTCCGCATGCAACAGCAAGCAGCGCTCCACATCCGCTTGCCGCCCAGCCACGTTCCGCTGAACAGGCGCCAACGCTAGCAACAGGTGCTCCGGTAGGCGTGCACATGTTGACGCATCCGCTTCGGCCCCCACCCCCACTTAACCATCCCAAAGCTCAGCCTGCACCAATCCTCGCCCGTGGAGGCCTGCCAGTGACGCAGCCGTCACCTCTTTTCCCATGGTTTGCAGAGCATTGCCACCCGTTGCCACGACCGCCTTGCAGGCCGCAGCCCCGCAGCACTGGGCAGGCGCCCAAACCGCATTCAGCAATCCGGCACGAGCCATCAGCGGCACCCTTCAACCCCGGTCCCTTAGACCTCGGGTCAAGGGCCCAGCCAGGACGGGCCATAGCCCCTCGTTTCAGACAGGCCAAACTCGGCCCGCATGCACAGAGCCAAGCCACCCAACGCGAGAAGTGCATTCAAGACTGGCAGGACCTGCTAGCACAAATTGGATCCTGCTCAATCACCTTTGTGGCCGCAGCTGCATCTCAGGATCCATACGCGGCCTTCGAGGCGTCGCTCCGTGCATACACACCGTCCACCATTGCCCAGTACTTCAGGTGCATACGCACCTTTTTGGCATTCATCAAAGCACTTGGCTTCGGCTTGGAAAACCTGCTTCTCGTGCACCTGGTGGACCTTTTGCATGCCTGCGAAAACTCCAAGTTGGAAGACCGCAGCAGCGTACGCATTGCACCTCGACCCATGCTAAAAGCGCTTTCTTGGCTTGCTCGCATAGGTCAAATTGAATCGTTCGCCATTCTTCTCTCCAACCCTCTCGCAAAAGCCTTCGCCTCCCCTCGGCAGCCTCAGGAAAGAAAGGAGGCTCTGCCTCTGCCCCTGGCAATTCTGGCATCCTGGGAGCGTAAAGTTTGTGCAGCCGACTGCACGCATAACCTGCGCATCACACTGGGCGCATTTCTTTTGGCGGCCCACACCAGCATGCGGTTCGGGGACATGCAGCGCATCAAAATTAAAGAGATCAGTCTTACTCAGCATGCTCTGCGAGGATCATGCTGGGCAACAAAGACTACAAAACTAGGACAGCCTTGGGCATGCACTCTGTTCGGCCTCACAGGACGCAGTGCACAATCCTCTTGGGCATTAAGATGGCTCGAAAGCCTTGGCGTAGCAGTCGCTCAAAGTGTTTCAGAACCTTTCAGTTTGCCCGAGCCAGATTTCATCATGCCCGTGTTCGCATGCCTTGACGAAAAAACTCACCCAAAATTTTCGGGCCCGCTTCCATACACGCAGGCCTTGTCGTTGCTGCGCTGGGCAGTACAAGTCCCTTGGGAGCCTCGCACTTCAGCATGCCTCAACTCAGACGAGGCGCATGCATACACGCTGCACAGCCTAAAAGTGGCACTCTTGAGCGCTTCGGCCCAACTCCGCTTGCCAGAGGAGTCCAGACGTCAGCAAGGGCATCACCGTATCAATTCGGTGCAACTGTACAGCCGCGACGACACAATCGAAAGCCTCTGGGTGCAAGCACAGATAGCAGCCGCACTCATCCGAGGCTGGCGACCCACTCGCCCGCAATCCAGGGGAGGTCAGCATCCAGTCTTCGAGCCGCTTTTCCGCGTTGATGCACAGCCCATCCCAGAGAGCATAAATTTACTGGACCTTCCCGCACCGCTACGCATGTTTACCTACATCAGGGAACAGCAAATTCAACCTTGCATAGCGGACCCCGAGGCATGGGCAGTGCAGGACATTCAATCGTCAGCCAGCTCCAGCTCACACGAATCAGGAGAAGAGTGCCCAGATGAAGCACCTCCTCCACGATCATCGTCGGCACTCTGCTTGGTTCAACTCACTACCGGGGCAGCAGTGCATGCAGTATACAGCTCCCCGGAGCACCTGCAATCCGCCTTTTGTACAGCATGCGGCCTGGGGATCCAGGTACCAGTGCATCGCATTGACTACTTAGGCCAAGAGCACTTATGCAAGCATAACGCGTGCCAGCACGCGTTCTCGCTCATGCCGTAGCACAAAAAGGTTTCACTTGCAGGTGACCGACATGAGTGTTGGGCGAGTGTGCAGACCCGCCCCCAGGCCGGAACGTCCACAACGCGATCTTTGTCGCGACCAGCAGGCCCGCACCCCAGCTCAGTGCAGGCATTTCCGCCGGTTTTTTGCACACTTGACTCATTTGGGCTACCAGCCTGAGCCCCGAACTCAGATCCTGGCTAGCGCCATTGTACACAGACCTGCACTCGCCGCCGGGTTGCATGCTCTCTGTCCATGCGCGTTTATGGCCATCTTTCCTGTCAGCATTAGACGCCAAAGCCGTGCTCAGATCAGCAGTGCATGGCATTTTTATGCCGCTAGGCTCCAAAGTTCTAGAGTTCCAAGGGGCATGCATTCGCACGCCAGCCGACCTGCCTCGCGTTGTGCCTAGCCACAAGTCCGCTTGGGTGCGCATAGCGGACGCCTCCGCAGAGCACACTCGCCTGTCCAAGATGAGCAAACACAGCGTAGAATGGCTGCTGCAATGCTTCCATCTCGACCTCGCATGCCCGCTGAGAAGCAAACCAATGCTGGCTTGCAAAGCCGCCGCGGATGCATGCGCCGAGGGCAGTATAGTAGGCATAGGAGGTTGGTTCATCTCCCGCAACTCCGTTGCGTGGTTCGCAGAGACATGGCAATTCCAAGAAGTCCAGGAACAATGGCCATGCCTGACCAAAGAAGCCCAGCGCTACATCGCATGCTTCGAAACCTTGGCCCAACTAGCACTCATGCGGATCGCGTGGTCCTGCGAGGGACAAGGCGTGCATGGCATTTGCATGCCCACAGGAACAGATAACACAGCTTCCGAAGCCGGTGTTAATAAGCTGTTCACCACTTCTTGGCCCTTGCAAGTCTTTGTGCAACTTGTTGCTGCCTGGGCCCATAAGCACAAATGGTCCGTGATCGCGTCACACATCCCAGGGGAGCACAACATCTGGGCAGACCAGCTGAGCAGAGGTAATACCTCCGCTTTCCAGGCTCGACCAGAAGCCAGAGTGCGCTTCATGATTTCTGGCCTCACGCATCAGCTCTCACACTTCACCCTGCGGACGCACCGTGGAGACCCGAGCACGTGGCTGCTGCGCAAACGCACTAAAGAGGGGGTAAGGTGATTTGACCGTTTGCTTAGAACTCTAAAGTGGGGGTATTCCGACAGGCTCCGCATGAGATGCAGGAACATGGAGTGGACGCGCATCGTCACTCCACCTGCATCTCTGAGCCTGCACTTCTAAGCAACGCTCAAGTAAAAAAGCGCGTATCGAGTTTGCTCCGGTCGGTTGCTTTTTTCCCCGCATGTCCCTTTAGGCTTGAAGCAGTGACCAAGATTCTAACGCTAGGGGTTTGTCTTTTCCCCTGTGTTTTAATCTTGGTTGAATCTTCGGCCGCGTGCCATTTCTGCTTCAAGCCTTTTGGTAAGGGACATGCCTGGAGGGTTTGACCCCTCTTTCGTTCTTTTTTGAACCCACCCTCCCACCCTTTCACGGCCCAGGTGGCATGCAGCCTCCACAAGGCCTGATAGAGGGACGCATGCAGCCGCATGAATGGAAGCTGGTCAGCTCCCAACATTTCGTCGGCTTACTGCATCTCGATACTCCCGCAGGACCATTTCGAGCATACGCAGCGAGGCCCACGCAGTGCACGCAAGCGCACATTGACGAATGCCATCGGCATTCTGCCAGCCCGGACTGGCCCCCCTGCAGGAGGGGCCCCCCTGCAGGAGGACGCATCCTCCCATGCACACTTATGCACGCATTGCATACATGTGCAGCATACCTCTTTTTTCGTCTCACACCCCACGGGTAAAACACCCTGTGTGCTGGTCGAACACGCAATGTTGACCTCAGGGGGTATTCCGACAGGCTCCGCATGAGATGCAGGAACATGGAGTGGACGCGCATCGTCACTCCACCTGCATCTCTGAGCCTGCACTTCTAAGCAACGCTCAAGTAAAAAAGCGCGTATCGAGTTTGCTCCGGTCGGTTGCTTTTTCCCCGCATGTCCCTTTAGGCTTGAAGCAGTGACCAAGATTCTAACCTGCATGTAGTGGCCGCAAGTTTTCCACCTTGCGCCATGTGCCGCTTTGCGCACTAACAGGTTGCACGCATTGCATCCTCCAGGGCCCAGCCGCAGCTGCGCCCCAGAGGCACTGTGCGCAGCATGCCCCTGCATGCAGCGACTGTTGCGACAGGTCTCAACCAGGCACCGTGTGCCGCATTGGGACCAGACGGATGCACATGGCATCCTGCCGCCACCAATGCCTTTGATTGTTTCACGCCTCGCAGGTAACACACCTGGCGCCTGGTCGAACACGCATGTTGACCACGGGGGCATTTGAGAAGGCTCCGCAGAGGGGTGCAGACATGGGGAAAGGACACGCGCTGTCTTTCCCCCTGCACCCCCGAGCCTTAACTTCCAAGCAACGCCTTATAAAGAAAAAGAGCATGCGCACAGGTTTGTCGGTCGTGCTCTTTTTTCTTTTGCTGCATGTTCCCTTCGGATTGAAGCAGTGATCAAGATTCTAACTTTTTTGGTTCTTCAAAAGCAGGTGCGGGTTTGTCAAACTAAGTACCAGTGCTCCAGAGGCTGTGCCGCTCCGAAGCAGGAGGGCTGCAGGTTCAAGTTCTCTTGTCGCTGCTTTGACCTGCTCCGCGAGCTCTGCTGTGCGTCTGCTGCCGCTATGGAGCAGCAGTCGGCCGTGATGCTCAGCGTGTCGTCGCCGTTGGCCAGCGTAGCAAAGAGAGGAGCTCCGGAAGCTTTCCGAAGGCTTCCAAAAGGATCCAGAATATTAAAAATGATAATTGGAATTGTGCTCCTGGCAGTTCCAGGACCTTCCCGCAAGCTTCAAGAAAGCGTCCCGGAAGCTCCTGGAGGAGCCGGAATAGTAAAAGTGTAATTGGAATCGAATTTTCACTTCCGTGCTCCCGGCAGCTTCCAAGAGCTTCCCGGAAAGCGTCCCGGAGCTTTCCGGAGGCTTTTAGGAGGATTCGGAATACTAAAAGTGATGGAATCAAATTATCACAGAAAGCGTCCCGGAAGCTTGCAGAAGGATTTCTAGAAAACGTCCCGGAGGCTTCCAGGGGATCCGAAATAATAATTGGAATCGAATTTTCACTTTCGTGCTCCCGCAGCTTTGAGGAGCTTCCGAGCTTCAAGAAAGCGTCCCAGAAGCTTCCAGAAGGAGCCGGAATATTGAAAATGACAATTGGAATCGAATGAAAAATAGGTTTTCAAGCTTCAGAAAGCGTCCCGGAAGCAGCTTCCGGAGGCTTTCAAAAGGATCCGGAAGTCTAAAAGTGATAAAAATCGACAGCTTCCAGCAGCTTCCGAGCTTCCGGAAAGCATCCCGGAAGCTTCCAGGAGGAGCCGGAATACTGTGATAATTGGTGCTCCCGGCAACTTCCAGGAGCTTCCGA
>CAUJNA010003743.1:346139-378639 GCA_963377175.1 Effrenium voratum | reverse complement strand
TGTTTTTACCACGTTTGGTGATGCTGTAATCGGTCTATTCTCCGCAATGATTTCAGCACTGGCCCAACTTTTTTCCGCATTGGATTGCAGTGCGGTGCCCGATCAGATCTTTTGTTCCTATCTCCCATGTAGTTATTGCATGCTGATATGCTTTGGATGAAGTGGTTTGCTTCGATTCTCAAACAAGACGCAGATGCTCACATGTGAATTTCAGGGATCACTTGGGAGTGAGTCAGTGTACTTGCAGTGCCGAGGTTGTCCATGTGACATCCATGGGGAACTGCCAGTGCTTTGAAGGCTTTGGAACGCCTGCCAAAAAGGACGCGTGCGTGTGACGTAGCATTCAGCTTTGTGGCAGAACATTGGTGGGAGTCAATGCGGCCAAGCATCGGATTGGGGTCTTCCTTCGTTTTGTTTTCTCAACAGTTAGACCATTCAAGCTGCCAACCCAGTGGAGCACAGGGCGGCCTGACTTTCGTTCATGAAGAATGAGATCCAATCCAAGGTGGCCGTTTTCGTTGCGCAGGATGGCTTCAAAGTCTGCATCTGCGGTGGCGCCACTAGCATAGGCAGGCCCGTTCCTTTTTCAGTGCTCCGAACAAGCCAGCTTTGCGTCATTCGGATTCCGGCAAAGCCCTTTTCTAGGCCCTTTCTTTTTTTCTTTCCCCGGGCAAAAAAACTCGTCTTCTGAGGCCCTCGGCAGAAAGGGACGGAAAGGGAGAGAAAAGGAAGCGGCTTCTCCGAGGCCAGCAGTTGGCGCTGCTCATGGCCACCAACAGCATGGTGAAAGAACTCTCGGTCTACGACCTGGAGGTGTGGCGCCGTTGTGTCTGGAGCTCATTTGAATCCACATGCAAGTCCCTGGGCATGTCAAGGGGGCAGGGGATTGCTCCAAAGTTTGTGAGCATCTGCTTCTTTGCCTGCTAAGTTTGTTTGCTAGCTAAGTTTTGTTACAAGCCTGACTGTGTTGGGCAATGCACAACAAACCAAGGATGAATCCAAAACCACAAAGATTGGGATGGAACAAAAGCCCCAAGCCCCCAAAAAGCTCCAAGTACCAACAAAACAAATACCTCCCAAAACCAAAGAGTCATCACTCTTGGAGTGGACGATTCAAGCCTGGATCAAACTCAAGAGAAACAACAAGCCTGAGAAAACCCAAGCCTTTCTGAGAGGCTGTTCATCTCACTTTGATTGTGAAAGGGGCAGGGGAGAAAGGTAGAAAGGTGAGGTTCATGTGTTGGGACGCTTAAAAGCTTCTTCATGATTGATTTGATGGAATGGTAATGGCGCTCCTGCAGCGCAGCGCGAGAAGGAATTCTGGGAATTCATGAAAGACATATCCCAATCACCCAGCCACAATCCATTCCAAACCCCAATTCGCCGCCCCTTGGCAGCGTCAACTTATGAAGCCGGAGGACTGCACAGATCCAAGGAAGCAGATACTTCCCGAGTTTTGGGATGGTCCGGACGTTCGGCCACTTTTACGCCGGCTTCTGGAGTGGATCCCCAAAAGCACCAAAGAAAGTCACCAAGCCCTGCCAGAAGCCCAACAATGTAGACGGCTCATGTCTGTGGCCAGGGAAGTATGGTGCCGGCCGAGGGAGTAGCTGCAGATTTATCCCATTTGGAGCGCCTCAGTTGCAAACTAGCAAACCTAAGGGGACAACCTGGTGGTTTATCCTTCCTACTGATTTCTGGTGATTTGTGCTGTTTACTTTTCGCGGTGTATCATTCCGGCATATTTCTGATGGTTTATTAGTACTACTGATTTCTGGTGGTAAATTGTTACTCTTTATTTCTGGCAGTCATTGCTGTGTGTTTCTGATGGTGTACTACCTACTCATTTCTGGTGGTTTTATCATTTCTGTGTAACTCTGGCAGTTTACTGCCGTTTGTTTTTGCCGGCTTCCCACTGCTTGTTTCTGGTGGCTTATTGGTTTTTCTCGACTTTTGCTACGACTGTCTTACTGCCTGTTCTGATGGTTTACTGTTACTCTTCATTCTTGGAGGTTTATCATTGGTTTGCATTTTGTGCGTTAATGTGACTGCTGCTTTTGCTTGGTGAACTTTTTGCCGCGTCTGTCTGGTACGAGTCTATTTCTGGTGCGGCATTTCTACTGTTTCATTTCAATCCTGATGGTTCGCTATTGCTGTCCGTATTTGATGGTGTATTCTTTGTGCAACGTCTTATTGAAGTGCAGTCTTCTTCAGTTTGTGAACTGTTAAAAGACCAGTCTGGTGGTTTCTGGTGGTGATTGTTACTGTTTCTTTCCAGTTTTGTTTCAGGGTGATTTATTTTCTGGTTTGATGTGTCTCTTGAGTTTTTAATAATTTGTTATTCGGGCTGTCCACTTTTGTTAGTTCACTATTGCTGGTGTTTTTGTGGTTATTGTTGCTGCTTTAGTGCTTGTGGTATATCTATTTTTGTGGTTTATTGCCGCTATTTAAAAACTGGTGCTTCCGAGCAGACTCTTGACCCACAATTCTTGTCAAGTTTGCAAGTCTCTTTCATGGCAAGGTCTTTGGCGAGAGACTGAGAGTATAGCATTGTACCCCTTGCATTTCTCCTCGAAACGATCGTTAGTCAAAGTGCGTGGAATAGAGCAAGGCGCAATGCGTCGCGCATTAGGAACCAAGGGCCTCCAAAGTTGCCGAGGCTTTCGGAATGTCAATGTTCTTGGAGCAACCTCAACAATGGTTGGTAAACATGAATCTCCAATTCCACCAAAGAGTCCCCCATTGAAGTTCATACACAGTTGAAGAGCCCTTTTGTCAAGTGCCGGCTATCGAACAGGTAGTCGCCAGCCATGCCCTTCCTTTGTATGGAGTGTGGAGCTTCCAGTGAGTATCCAATTAGCCCGGTTCGTCTCGCTTGCCTCAGTTTGGCTACCTTTTTTGAGGTTTGTTGGGCCGATGCCATTTCATTGCACGGCAAGGCCCAGTTGATGGCATGATATACCTATATATATATATATGAAAGCGGATGTTTGTTCGGAAATCTGGTTGTTATGACAAGGCCTCGTCACATTCATCTGAGGTTCCCTTGCAAAGTCAAGGCCTACTCGTTGCCTGCGCAGGCCCCGACTGCGGGGGGGTGGGGTGGGGTGGAATGGGACACGGGCCACTCGGAAGCCTCCGGTTGATCAATCAGGATGGTTTTCGAAGGGTGTGCATTCGTCGGTCGAGAATTCTGGCGTTACGCATCTTGTCGGTCGACTTGCTGGTTGCAAGGAGGCGAGCCTGACTGTTTGTGGCCTGCAAGTCATCATTGTTTGGTCTTGTTCTTGCTCTCAAATGTTAGGTCATATCAAGTAGTATGGTTTTTTGATGGTTCACAGTCAAAACACGATTGACTCCAATTACAGGAGCTCGGGCAGACAAGCAACAGGCAGAGAGTGTGCAAATGCGGGGGTCCCTAATTTCTTGCGGCTTGCCTGTGTTTCCTCTTTACAGCCAAGGTCAATTGCCCCGCGTCCCAAGGACCCACACGTATGCAGAGCATCCTTTTTCCATGCACTGCCAGCGCAACGGGGGGTGGGGGTGGGGCTGCGAGTCAGGCAAGGCCGGCGAGGGATCTCCCCGCGGCGTGCCTGGAGGGCTGCTCGCTTGTGCTGGTGACGGCAGGAGCTGGGTTTCGAATGGCTCGAGAAGAACTCAGCGCCCTCCCGAAAAGAAGAAGAAGCCGTTTTCGTGAGCGGCCAAAAAGGGCCATGACTTTTGGTAAGATATCTTACCAGTGTTTTGTTTGATTTTGAGAGGGAGGTCGTGCCTTCGATTTTTGAGAACCCTCAGAATGAATGCGGTCAAACCCTGGATTGTCCCAGCGTTTCGAAGCTCCGCAATAGGAATGGGAAAAGAGATGGGAGTCTTAGAAGTCTTATGCTCTTCGCTAACCTTGGCCAACATGGGTCTTTCAAATTTCCTTCGTGTTGGTGGCTCTCAAAAGACCCAAAGGAAGGCAACCATATGAGGCATACATCTCCTTTCATGTCCAACAAAAAGATACAGGAACATGACGGGAAACAAGGAGATCAAGAGGCAGTTCACATGACTCTCCACAAATACACAGACAGGTAGGCAAGAGACAGGAAAGACAGGATGTCTTCTCTCATTCTATTTGTTCACCTTGCGTTTTCATCTCTTTAGACTTCTTGTGGGGCGTTCTGAATCTCTTAGGTCTGAAAGCCAGAAATCGACCGAGGTTAAGATTGACTTCCCCTGGACCAGCGCAGTGCATCCCAAAGATTGTGTTTTGAACCAACGAGCCTCCCACTCCAAGAGGGTGTTGCCAACAGAGGATTTGCACCGCTGACAATGTGCGGTTTCGTGTTTGTTCACCTTACCACTCATCCAACAAGAAGCTTCATTCATTGATGTTGGGACACAGAGAGATGCTTGTGACATGGGTGGTCTTTTGGTTTGCCACACCCATTCAAGCAGGTGCCAAGCAGACACATTGTGGGTTTTCCCTTAGGCTCAAGGAGCTTTCTGCACTCTTTTGAGGAGTGCCGAGAAAGCCCAGCCAGAGCAAGAAGGACCTGATGCAGGTGAATGGTGGCATCGCCAAGCTGGTTCCTCGTCAAAGAATTTCAGTAGCTGCTTTGCGCGGGCGACGGCCAGACAACGCTTTCTTGGGGTTGGACAGAAAAACCGATTTGGACGAAAAGTAGAATTGGATTTATACTTTTTCCAGGGCAGGGGGGGGGGGAATTCACCCAGACTTCCTCTAGCATTTCAACAAGCATGGACATTTGCAGGAGTGCCTTTGAAGATCGGATTAGGACGGGATCATATTCAGCCACCCAGTGGCGTTTGGCTGTCTGACGTGAGAGTAGGGTGAGTCGAACGTAGGCTTGGGTAGCAAGATGAGTGCTACGTGTTGAAACGAGCGGCAAGCCATGGACGAACACAGCCCGACAAGCTATAGAGAAGTCATACTTGTGACGTGTCACTGTCACTATCTTGGGCATGTGCACCCGGGACCTCTGCTACATTTGCATGCTTACTTTCTAATTTGACATCAGCAGGTGCCTTAAGTCAGTCTTCAATGGTTTCATGAGTTGGCAAATGCGCAATTTTGCCAGCGCGCTTCCGCTGGGTTTAGCGCGCAAGGGGTTCCTTAGCTAGATGGTGGGCGCCCGTGTGCTTTTCGTGTAAACGCCAGACAAAGAGGAGGGACTCCGAACTTGGATTAGTTGTCTTTGCAGCGGTGCTGTGTTAAGGCGAACATGTATTTCTGCACTTTGAGTCAAAGCGTCAAACGTTTTCTTGGGGTTTTTGAGCTTCGATCCCGGCTTTGCGACTCTTCGTTCATGGTCCCAGATTCTTCGACTTTGGCTTTTGCCGGGTACGATAATTTCGACTTTCAACGGACAAAATGCTATTCAGGAATTGAATACCCCAACCGGTCAAAAAGCCTTTTCGACTTTCGAGGAGCCAAGTGCTAAAAAATATAGCCTTGGAACGCTTCTTTGTTTTCTTGTACCAATAGTAGACTGTTTTGGTAGACTGTTTGTTTTGTGTGGCGTGAAACAAACACGTAAACAAGAAACGTCAAACAGGCCATGACAGTTGTCTCACAAATTTAGGGTGAGTTGATATCCAAAGTTCAATGGATCCGTGACACATCAACAATCGAGCATTCAAGATCAGACAACCAACATGCTGCGCAGTCACTTTGGCTGCTTCCTTGCTTGTTGGTTTTCCCCTTTTGCCTCCAATTTGCGCAGGATTCCCACTCCCAGCCATAGAAGTGAAAACAGGGCGGAGGCATAAAATCCAATATTGGTTCTTTTCCCTTATGAAATCAGCCAATACTGCCATTTGTCGAAAAGGGGATGACCTTCGCTCGCCAAAATAGGATCACAGGGCCCCCTTTCCATGTCCAGGGAAAAAGTCCTCTGCGAACAACCCGCCAGGAAAACCGCCAGGAAAACCGCCAACCAACTCCTGACGCGTCCAAAGGTCCAAATCCTCTGAGAACTCGGGACGCAACACGTAAAGCCGATGGCCGACAGCCCGGGGTTCGAGGTTGTGGAGGCCTGCGCAAGGCGCTGCCCGGAGGCCGGGAGGCCGAGGTGTGTTCTCTATTTTGGTTTGCTTGCGCAGCTTCGTTGATTGCTCGCTTTAGTTGTTTGCTTGTTTGTTTGTTTGTTTGTTTGTTTGTTTGTTACTAGTGCCGCCACAGGGCGCCTGGTCGTTTCGCGGCGTTTCAGCTGTTTTTCCGTCGTTCCACGCCGCGGTGGGGGTTGGGAGGGGGGGGTGGGTGGGGGGGTGGGGACTGCGCCGCATGATAATAAATTCATGCATTTCAGCCTCATGTCGGCTTTTTTTGTCGTGTTGTCAAAGAGATTTCCGGTTGCATCGCTGGCTCTCAGCGAGTGTTCAGCAATGTACAATCCTCGCGCGGAGTCTCTTTGCTTGTGTTTGGTGTTGCTTTTGCGCATTGCTACAGTGCCGCCGCCGAGCCGCTCACCGGCTCTATTGTCTGCTGCGCATGCGTACCTTTTTTTTCATTTTGCTTGATTTTTTGTTTGTTTGCTTGCCTTTTTGTTTTGCTTGCTTTCCGGCTGGCTTGCTTGATTGGTTGGTTGGTTGGTTCGCTGGCTGGCTGGCTCGCTTGCTGGCTAGCTTGCATGCATGTTTGTTGTTTGCTTTCGTTTCTTTCCTGATTTCTGTGCTTGTTTGTGTGGCCTGGTTTGTTTGGTTTAGTTATTTAGTTATGTTTTGTTTTTTGATTCATTTTTTCTGATTACTTTGTATTTGTTAATTTACTTGCATATTTGTTATTTGTTTTGATTTGTTTGTATGGGCTTGCTTGCTTGCTTGATTGTTTGTTTGTTTGTCGTCTTGTTTGTTTGTTTGTTTGTTTGTTTGTTTGTTTGTTTGTTTGTTTGCTTGCTTGCTTGCTTGCTTGCTTGCTTGCTTGCTTGCTTGCTTGCTTGCTTGTTGTTCGTTTTTGCTTGTTTGAGTGATTGTTTTGTCGATTTTGGTTTTTTTTTGCCTACTTGTTTGCTTGTTTGTTTGCTTGTTTGCTTTCTTGCTTGCTTGCTTGTTCGACGTTTGTCTGTTTGTTTGTTTTGGTTTCATGCTTTTCTTGAAAGCTTGCTTGATTGCTTGCTTGATTTCTTGCTTCATTTCTTGGTTGTGTTGTTTCTTCGCTTGGTTGCTTGCATGGTTGTTTGCTTGCCTGCTTGCCTGCTTGCTTGTTTGTTTGTCCGTTGTTGGTTTCGGGTTGTCTGCTTTTTAGCTGGTTTGTTTGTTTGCTTGTTTGCTTGCCTGTTTTTACTTTTGTTCCCGTGTTCTATTTTGTGTTTGTTTGCTAGCTTGCTTGTTTGCAGTGTTTTGCTTGCTTTGTGGTATTGTTGTTGTTGTTGTTGTTGTTGTTGTTGTTGTTGTTGTTGTTGTTGTTGTTGTTGTTGTTGTTGTTGTTGTTGTTGTTGTTGTTGTTGTTGTTGTTGTTGTTGTTGTTGTTGTTGTTGTTGTTGTTGTTGTTGTTGTTGTTGTTGTTGTTGTTGTTGTTGTTGTTGTTGTTGTTGTTGTTGTTGTTGTTGTTGTTGTTGTTGTTGTTGTTGTTGTTGTTGTTGTTGTTGTTGTTGTTGTTGTTGTTGTGTTGTTGTTGTTGTTGTTGTTGTTGTTGTTGTTGTTGTTGTTGTTGTTGTTGTTGTTGTTGTTGTTGTTGTTGTTGTTGTTGTTGTTGTTGTTGCTGCTGTTGTTGTTGTTGTTGTCTTGTTCTTGTTCTTGTTCTTGTTCTTGTTCTTGCTCTTGCTCTTGCTCTTGTTCTTGTTCTTGTTCTTGTTCTTGTTCTTGTTCTTGTTCTTGTTCTTGCTCTTGCTCTTGCTCTTGTTCTTGTTCTTGTTCTTGTCGTAGTTGTTGTCGTTGTCGTCTTTGTCCTTGTCATTGTTGTGTTCGTCGCCGTTGTCGTGCATGTGGCTGTCGTTGTTGATGTTGTTGCGGTTGCGATTGTTGGGTGTTGGTCCTTCTTGGTTATTTGCTGTTTGTTGTTTGTCGTTTGTGGTTTGCTGTGGCTTGTTGTCTTTGTCCTGGTCTGTTGCCGCTACCGTTAGTTGTTGTTGCTGTGGGTTGTTGTGTTTGTTGTTTGTAGCTTGTTGTTGCGTGCTGTTTGTTTGTTTGTTTGTTTGTTTGTTTGTTTGTTTGTTTGTTCGCTGGCTTGCTTGGTTACTTGCTGTGTGTTTTTTTGATTGTTCCCGAAAGCATGGCGAAGGGTTCTTCCGCTGGGTTCACTTGAGTTGTTCTCATGAGAGTCATTACAAGGTGTCATTGCAAGGAATCATCATCATGAAAGTCATTGCAAGGAGTCATTGCAAGGAGTCATTGCAAGGAGTCATTGCAAGGAGTCATTGCAAGGAGTCATTGCAAGGAGTCATTGCAAGGAGTCATGCAAGGAGTCATTGCAAGGAGTCATTGCAAGGAGTCATTGCAAGGAGTCATTGCCAGGAGTCATTGCAAGGAGTCATGGCAAGGAGTCATTGCAAGGAGTCATTGCAAGGAGTCATTGCAAGGAGTCATTGCAAGGAGTCATTGCAAGGAGTCATTGCAAGGAGTCATTGCAAGGAGTCATGGCAAGGATTGCAACTTGCACTTGACTCCTTGCACTTGCAACTTGCACTTGACTCCTTGCACTTGCAACTTGCACTTGACTCCATGCACTTGCAACTTGCACTTGACTCCATGCACTTGGCTCCTTGCACTTGGCTCCTTGCACTTGGCCCCTTGCACTTGCAACTTGCACTTAACTCCGTGCACTTGCGACTTGCACTTGACTCCATGCACTTGGCTCCTTGCAACTTGCAATGGCTCTCATGACTCCTTGCAATGACTCCTTGCAATGACTCCTTGCAATGACTCCTTGCAATGACTCCTTGCAATGACTCCTTGCAATGACTCCTTGCAATGACTCCTTGCCATGACTCCTTGCAATGACTCCTTGCAATGACTCCTTGCAATGACTGCTTGCAATGACTCCTTGAAACAAGCAAGGAGTCAAGTGCAAGTTGCAAGTGCAAGGAGTCAAGTGCAATTGACTTGCGAGGAGTTAAAATCTCTTCTTAGGGCGGCGGGGTAGTGCCGACGACACTACACGAAAATCGACCCTCTGCGGGGATCGGCGTGGTCGAGGTGCAAAAACCCATGGTTTTTTGCGATTTCTAACCTGCTCGCGCGACCCTCTGCGGGGATCGGCGTGGTCGAGGTGCAAAAACCCATGGTTTTTTTTGCGATTTCTGCTGCTCGCGCGACCCTCTGCGGGGATCGGCGTGGTCGAGGTGCAAAAACCCATGGTTTTTTGCGATTTCTAAAGTTCCCGCGCGACCCTCTGCGGGGATCGGCGTGGTCGAGGTGCAAAAACCCATGGTTTTTTGCGATTTCTGCCTGCTCGCGCGACCCTCTGCGGGGATCGGCGTGGTCGAGGTGCAAAAACCCATGGTTTTTTGCGATGACCTGCTCGCGCGACCCTCTGCGGGGATCGGCGTGGTCGAGGTGCAAAAACTCGAGGTTTTTTGCGATTTCTGTGGTGCTCGCGCAACCCTCTGCGGGGATCGGCGTGGTCGAGGTGCAAAAACTCGAGGTTTTTTGCGACTTTTGTTGTTCGAACTGGTCCTCGGGAGTTGTCTCGTGGTTCGCGCGCCTGCTCCCGGAACCGGCGGGTCGCGGGTTCGATTCCTCCCTGGTCCGCGGGCGGGCGTCGCAAGATGCAACTTGCATTTTAAAGCAACTTGCGCAGAGCAACTTGCGCAGAGCAAGTTGCACAGAGCAACTTGCGCAGACCAACTTGCACCGACCAGTTTGCGCAGAGCGCCTTGCCTAGAGCAACTTGCGCAGAGCAACTTACGCAGAGCAACTTGCACAGAGCAACTTGCGCAGAGCAGCTTGCACAGAGCAACTTGCAGGGAGCGCAATTTGCACAGAGCAACTTGCAGGGAGCCACTTGCAGGGACCAACTTGCCGGAGCAACTTGCGCGGAGCAACTTGCGCAGAGCAACTTGCACAGTGCAACTTGCGTAGAGCAACTTGCGCAGACCAACTTGCACCGACCAGTTTGCGCAGAGCACCTTGCCTGGTGCTGTCTCGCGCTTGCTTCACAAATGCTTCGTGTAGGGAAAAAGAACGCATCCTGCAGCGTTGGGCCGACCTCGCTTGCGATGTTCTGCTTTCGGGCCAACCGTGGTCTAGTTTGTTTGTTGGTTGGCTGGTCGGTGTTTTTGGCGTTGTGATTGTTGCTTGCTTGTTGTCAGCTGGTTTGATTGCTCAGCTCCAAGTCCTTGGTATTCCTGCTTTGTTTTCAACACCAACTTCAACTGGCGCCCGTTTTGTTCCAGAGCCGTCGTGAGGCCACTCGCCTTTGGCCTTGGTCCCAGGCCATTGTGGGCCTCATCGTGAACCCGGTGAACTCGGTGGTGCCGGCCATGGCGAGGCGAGCGATTGGAGTTGATTTCACCGCATGGTGTGTCAAAGTAGGGAAGCCCCACAAATGGTTGGTTTCCTCTTGGCTTTCCTTTTTTACCCAAGAAGGGTACCCTTAAAACCCTCAAAGCCCGACTTGGGGGCGAAAGTAAGCCAAGGGGATGAGCAACCCTGAGATGAGATGTTTTCTTCTTGTCATCATTTGGCCAGCAAAAGGGCCCCCGTTTCTTTGGAGTCATTGTTGCCTATGCCTTGGAGTCCATTCCCTTTTTCCCAGTAACTTGATACGTTTTTGAGCTGGAGCTTCATCCCACCTGGCGCAATCACAAACACAGCGTGGGGCGTGGGGCGGCTTTGGTCAAGCTGGGAGAGCGAGGCGAAGCCAATGCTCATTGGTACCAGTTTGCAAACATCGGGGCAAATACACTAAGTACAATGGGCAAAGTCCCCCCAGCACCGCGCGGCGCCACTTCACTCCGCCCCACCCCACCACTCCACCCCACCCCACCCACCCCACCCACCCCACCCACCCCACCCACCCCACCCACCCCACCCACCCCACCCACCCCACCCACCCCACCCACCCCACCCACCCCACCCACCCCACCCACCCCACCCCACCCCCCACCCACACCCCACCCACCCCACCCCACCCACCCACCCCCAGCTCACCCACGCACTCACTCGCTCGCTCGCTCATTCACTCAGGAAGGTCTCAGGTGCATGTTTCACTTTGCCTCTTTTCTTTGTTTGTTTGTGCCTTCTCTCTCTCTGCTCTTCCCAGCCCACGAAAGAGACAACATGAAAAGCATGTCTTTCGCGGTCGACCTATTGAAAAGCCGCGTTGTTCAGGGTCAACCCGTCAAAAGTCCGCAGAGGGTTCACCATGCATGGCTGCGAAACGCGTGCGCTGAATTCAAGCGCAGGGCCAAGGATTTTTGCCTACTCTCCAGCCTCCCGTTTTTCCATCCTTTATTCCTAGCTTGTCACGGGAAGGGCGTATTCTTAAAGAGCCCTTGCGAGTGTTGGAGAGAGCTAACCTCAAATAGTTCCAGTGCGGAAGTGGCTAAGCTTCCTGCGATCTGAGTTGCGCGTGTGGCGAGAGGCTCTACGAGAAGAAGGGCCTAGACCCGAAGAAGATCCTCGGCACGGGGCCCGGCTAGAGAAAGGTCTCTCCCCGGAATCGGGCCCCTTCGGGTTGTTTGTTTCACACTAACCAAACGGGGGCTCGCCATTTTCTGAAACTCATACGGTTGATTTACAGGAGTTTTCCAGTTTTAGAGGGGACCCTTGCACCTGGCCACGAGCTTTCTTGGTCCACAGTTGCCACTTGTGAAGCGGGCACCCGTGAGTGCTGCGTTGTCTCCTTAATGCAAATCCTCCGGCGGGCCATGATGAAGTCTGTTTCGTCGCGGCAGACGACGCTGTTGGATGCAGAGATGTTGGGTTGTTTTGACGACGCGTTGGCAGTGAATGTGTCCCTTGCTACGCCTCTGATTGTGGCCTGTCTAGCACGCCTGCCCTTGCAGTAGTAAAAGGTCACTGCTCTTTCTGTGCTAGGGTTTTGTGGCACTAGATTTAGCTTTCCTGGTCCTTGCCGTTATTCACCGAAGGTGGTTTCACGTGGTTTCCTCCCTGCTGGAACGATGAAACAGGGTACCACAGTTGTTTGGGCCCAGCAAGAAGGGACCTTCTGACATGCAGAATCTCATAAGAGAGGTTGGAGAGGAATCGTGCTGACATGCTGTGTCGGGCAACGGCGCGCCCTTTTTTCCGGAGGTGTGACCACCCTGGACGTAGTTCGAGCCAACAAGTTCGTGTACGAGGCCACAGGTGTGCCCGTGGACTCCATCAATGTGCCGGAACCCTGGGCTCGTGCGTGAGCGGAACAGCAGACAGGTCTCATGGCAAATGCAATTTGCAGCTCCTAACCCTGGAACTTCCCCCACGCCATTTTTGGTTTGTGCCTGTCTTGCTTTCCAAGGCCGGTGATCGGGGGCCATGCGGGGAAGTCGGTGCTGCCTCTCTTCTCACAGGACCGGTGGTTCAGAGGCCCCCGGGAAGATGTCTCCTCTGCGTGCACAAAACATAGTATGTACGCATATATACATATTCGTGTGTATCTACGCACCCATGTGTACAGTATACACATGTGGCATATATTTAATCACGCCTATATTTCCACATATATATATATACATACATATATATATGTATATGTATATATATTCATATACAGGTTGTGGCCATGCCTGGTTGATTCTAAGGGGCCTGCTACGGTGCGCTGAGTCAACTATCTCGAAGGCGTTTTTCATATATGTGTGCTTCTTTTCAGGAGCTGAAAGAACAATTGAGACCCATTTCAACTTTCCAGCCCACTTGGAGACACGCCCATTCTGATTTCGTCAGGGGCCTTCGGACTTCAGTTCGCAGTCTTTTTGCCGGGCTTCGGTCTGGTTCGAACTTACCCCATCCCATGATTTTGGACAGCGCTTGGCATCTTGGACATTGAAGAAGCAGTCCTTGTTTGACGAAGTAGGGAACTTCGTCAAGTTGTGGTCTTCCCAATGATTCCCCCCAATTCTCAGGCTCCGCGCCCTCAGCTTGGGCTCAGACGGCCCTTTCCGACCGCAAGTCGAGCCCATCCGGATCGCAGAGGCGAAGTTGGCAGTTGTCACCGGGGTCAAGAGGAACCCGCGCCTTCTTTGGTGTTTGAACGGAGCCAACGTCGGCTTTTCTTTCATGTGTCACATGTTCACATCTTTTCGGTTCATCCTCGAAGCGCTTAGCAAACCTGCTCTTTGACATATCTCGTGTTCGTTTGGGACCAGAGGGGAGGAATTTGTCTGAGACTTCTGCTCCAAAGCTGCCGCCCTTCGGAAGGCTCGGAATGATGTGTATGACTCGCCAAATGGCGTTTTTCTGGAGCCTGTGGGATTTGCGTTTGGGGGAAGTGTCGTTTTGAAGTGTCTTGCTTGGAATGCATGTGCAAGCGTTCGCTCGAGCGTCACTTTCGTTGGTGCAGTCGCGCAGTTGGCTTTGCCGCGCAGTTGGCTTGTTTTGGCGAGCTAAAAGTCAAAATCGATCGAATTCATTTTGGCGCTGCAGTCAGGTGTCAATTTGGGATATGAGTGGTAAGCTGATGCTTTCTTCGTCGCACGTACTCTATTTGTTTCAGGCGCAGCCCTTTTGACTTTTTGTTGCAGTTTCGTGGCAAGCGCAGCGCTTCAGAGGATTGCGTGGCAGGTGCAGCACTCAGGAGTCTGAGTGCAGATTCCGTGGCAGTTTGGAGCTTGGCACGCGGATTGTCTTTCAAGGGGTCTTTGGGTATGTCCTTGCGGTTGTCTTGGGTGGTGTCTTGGGGGGGACATCACCCATGGGCGATGGTTTGGGAAGGTGTCTTGGAGGGATGTCTTTGGGGGATTCCTTTGGGAGTGTGTTTGGGTATGTCTTTGCGGTTGTCTTGGGGGATGTCTTTGGGGGATGTGGTGTTGGGGTGTCGTTGGAGTTGTCTTTGTCTCGAGTGATGCATTTAGGGATAACATTGGGGACATCTCTCTGGACATCTTTCTGGATGTTTTTGTGGATGTCTTTGGGAGTTGTGAACGGGGATGTCATTGGCGGCATTTATGGGGTCTTCGATTGAGTGGGGCAGGTCTTGCAAGATGTCTTGGGGATGTGATTTGCCAATAACGGGTAGTTTTGTTGGTGTTTGTCTCTGCGCCATGTCTTTGAACATATCTTTTGGGGATGTCTTGCGGAGTGTTTCCCCCAACCTCTTGAGGATTTCTTGAGAAATGTGTTTGGGGATGACTTTAGGGTTCGTTTTGGGTGTCTTTTTGGACATTTAATGGAAATGCTGTGTTTGTGGGGATATCTTTTGAGGTGCTTTTAGGCATATACATATATATATATATACATGTATATGTTGCGGAATGTTTTTGGTGGATTACTTTTAGGGTGTGTATTGGAATATTTGTTGGGTTGCGTTGTTCTGCATGCCTCTATCATTTTTTTTGCATTCTTTTGAAATAATATATATATATATATATATATCCACATTGTATAAGAGAACCTTCCGACGTCATGCTGAATGTTTTCATGGTTTTACCCTCGCTGTTCATCACTAAACTGAACCAACACGAAGACATGGAGGCACATTCTATTTTGTTTTATTCATATGGCCTTCTGTATTTTCGATAGTAGCTGCCACAGTAGAAAGCAACCAACTAGCAACATTGAAGCTTCCAACATATAATATCGATGATATTTGAGTTGCTATGTGATTCTATATCGGCGGTGTATTTTGTTTGTTCCGTGGCCTCTTTCGAGGGCGGCACATAAGGGACTCTCTAGACTTCGATCCTTGAGTGGGGACTCCCTTGCTACTAGTTGACATTGGATTTGCGCAGATGTATACGGGGGTTTCCAGTCCAGAAGCGGTGTTTTGAGGATGCCCTTTTAGGGGTGGTTTGAAAGGGAAACCAAGAGGAAACCGTTGGTGGACTACCGCACATATCCAGCTGCTCTCCCCCACCAGATTTTGCTAAGAGGCCCTACATGGGTGTGGGTCAATTTGAAATCACCAGAGGACCGCAGATTTTAGTCCATGTTTGCATTTACGTATATATTTTTTTGCCCACAGCCACATCCTCAACCTGCCCAACCTGCCCCAAAGGCGCTCGATAGGGCCATGGATGCCACGCTCGTGGTGGGCACCGTGGCGCTGGTGGCTTTCCTCTCCTTGCTCTGCACGCTCCTTGTCCGGTTCTTGCTGGGCCCCAAGTGGCACCTGGACGAGGACTTGGTGGAGGCAAAGCAGGCCGCGCGGTTCAAAGAAAAAGCACACACAAAATGCACAAGATGGAGGTCAAACAGTAGGTTTGGCGTTGGAAGAACTGGGTCCCCAAGACTCACGCCAGCGCCCGCTACGGGGTGTTGCATCAGGGCTGTTGCATCAGGGGTTCGTTTGAGGGTCTTGCCCCTGTTTTAATTCCTGACCTGCCCAGGGCTTTCCAGCTTCCACCAAACAACTTGGTTGCTCTTCAGTTCGACCGAAATATGGTTTAGAAGCAGGATAACACCAAAGATAGTGTCTCCCCATAGGTGAAGCACTTCTTGGTCAAAAAATCCAAGCCCAGAGTTTTGCAGGGATTCCCCTACAACCCCAACTTGTCAATTCAGTCAAAAGGCCCCTGAGTTGCGTCGCTGAGCTGAGGGGGAGGCCTGCGCCATTTGTTTGGAGCCGATGAGTTCGGGCGCGCAGCTTAGCTGTGGACACGCCTTCCACCTTGCGTGCGTTCGCCAATGGTGGACTCGGCTCGCCTTTCGGTGCCCCTTGTGCCGCCAGACTCACACGCATGTGCCCGCGCGCCTTGCAGTGGGAAGCACACAGCCACGTGCATCAGTGGCTTGTGTTAGGCTTGGTCACACTGTGAGATCTGTGTAACCATCGAGTGCCACCTTCTGCACAAGTCACAGCCCCAAGGGTGAGGCTTCGCACAACGAAGTTTGAGGTATGGCCCTCACAGCCATGCCTGCCGCGCAGCATGGTCGCCAATCAGCTTTTGATTTCAACACAATCGAATGGTGCTCGCAAAGGCTTGGGCCTCCGATTCCATCGGTGTTTCCACAAAAACGCTAGGTTTCCTGTTGGTCACGAAAGCTACGTGCAGTAAATTATAACCATGTTTGAGCGACTTCATATTCGCAGGTTGCCTTGAAACGGGTTCCCGGTTTTCAGCTTGCTCGGCGGGCGTCAGGCAACCCGTCTGGACGTTTCTTTTAAGTGGAAACACACCAGCCAGAAAGGGTTGCCTAGTTGCGGTCCAATGCCTCGGACAGTTTCTCACGGTGATGAAAGTCAGACATGTGGGATGTTTCCCTGAAACTTGTCCCTTCAGGGCTGACTTTGAGAATGGTGAGAGGGTTGGGCCAGCACCGATTTTCATATTCTTGCATCGAACAGATGCCTGAGATGACTCAATGGATCGTTTTGCGGTGAAGTGCCACGGCTTCACATTGGTCCATTCTCCTTGCCTTCGTGCCTTTGCAAAGTGGCAAGCTCGAACAGAGCATGCCCCAGCTTCGTGCAGAGGCGATGACGTGCATTTCGCTCTGGCGCAAGCAAAAACAAAGATAAGCACACATATTTGTAACACACAGAATTTGTCAATATATGTAGCTACTCGCATATATATACATCAAATACACACTAGGGTGAGCCCAGCCCAGTGGCCTTTGGTCTCAGGAACAGAGTTGTCGCGGTTTCCAAACTTGAGACGGCATGAACACTTTCTTCACAAACCGATTTGCGCATTGTACTTTTTGAGCTCGACATGACTCGTGTTTGACAGTCCTTGTTGACTAAAGTGGTCAACACCTCCAGCATGACTAGTGTCAGGCAAGGAAACGCTTTTTCGCTGACTGAAATGTTTGACACTTGAGATGATTCAAGGTACGCACACGTGAGACAAGGTGCAGGCAGAATCGCGCGTAGTTGGATGTTTGGTTTTAGTTACGCAAGTAGGTTTTTCGGTTTTCAATCTGGTTTTGAAAGTCATTCGACAGATCAAAGTTCTTTACCAAACGAATTGCGAAAATGACGGTCTTTGTCGACTAAGATGGTCAGCACCTCCAGCATCACCTGTTGTTGTCAAGAGACGCTTTGCGGTTTCCAAACTCGACACTTGAAAGTCATTCAACGGCATCAAAGTTGTTTATAAAACAAATTGCGATATTGCACCTTTCCAGCCAGCATGGCTCGGTCTACTTTTGACGGTTTTTGTTGACTAAAGTGGTCGACACCTGCAGCATGACCAGTGCATTAGTGGTCGACACCCACCCACGCATCACAGTGTTTTAGTCAAGAAAGCATCGATTTTCCGCTTACCAAACAAACTAAGCATAGATGTCGCTTGGGTCCGTGGAATGCGCCCAAAAGGTGTTTTCATCTCGATTAGCCGGGGAGATTTTCTTGCGAACACCCTTCATCAGTGACTGGGCACGTGTCCACAACATTTCCGGATCCATTCGGTGAGGATATGCCGAGGGAGGGGGGCGGGGGAGGCATGCAAGGTTCCCAACATGATACACGGGGGGAGAAAACACTGATAGAATCGCTTGGATCCCCAAGGCGGCTGAAACACAAATATGCGAATGTCGTTTTAGACAATGTTTTTTTGCTTGTGAGTGATTTGCGTGGCATGCAAATCAAGCGAACAATGTCTTGGCTTATCCCAGGGCGGGTGGGAGGGCCCTGCTTTTATGGAGCATCTTTTCGAGCAATAATAGGTCTGTTTGGACGGACACCATAAACGGGCTCTTGTAAACGGGGGTTCCTCGATTGAAACCATTGGAGGGTCACCCAAAGTGCGCGTCTCTTTTTCGTTGGACGACCAAGTCCCGTATTTGCCTCATAAGGAGGGCATCCTCGGGTGTTGTGTTGTTCGCACTCGGCGCGAAGAGGGGGGAGCTTGAACCACTCCCGCCAATTGAGTCACAATCATAGCCCAGGTAAGTGAAGGGTAGGGACAGTCCCAACCGTACATAGGTGCAAATATCCGCCCTTTGATGATGATGGTTTACCATGGGTTTTGGGCAGACCAATCCCCACCCTCACAGAATTGGGGAGGGGGGCCCTGCTATACCCGGTTTCCACTTGTGACCTCCTCCCCAAATCAGAAACGGTTGATTGGGGGGAGGCGTTTGTTTTGTTTCGCTGGGCTTGACTCCAGGAGAAGGCGTGCGCCTCCCTCTCCCTGGAGCTCCGGAAATCTTTAGATGCCCGCGTACAGGATGCAGGCAGCTCAAGCAAGCAGCAAGCGGCGCTTGCCGGACGGCTTGTTCTGGAGATCGAAACGCGGCTTGGGCGTGGCTCATGTTTTTTTCCGGCTCGCCACCCTCGAACGGGGGTTGCTTTAAAGGGAAATCAAAAGAACGCCGCGACGAGACACACCGAGACATGGAGGGTCATTTTTTTGGGGGGGAGTGCCAGGTCTGTTTGCTGGTGTCTTGAACAGACAGCTAAAAGGGCACGCCTCAGGGCAAAGTAACCCTTTCCAGGTGCTGAGATCGTCCGTGCCAAGAGCGGCAAGGGCAGCGCCACTCTCTCCTTGGGCCACTCGGCGAAGCCGCGGAGGTGCTTGGTCTCCTTTGTGTGCGCTTGCGTGTGCGCTTGCGTGTTTTCTTGAAGCAGGTCTTGTTGTTTCCGCTCAATTGGCGGTTTAGATTGTGATGGTTTGGGGGCTTCCGAAACAATACAGCGAGGGCGACTCAGCATCGTTTTCTTGAAAGCCAGATCTGGGAGTGCTCGATTATCGGGAGCTGCCTTGTCCAGTACTTGCAACACGCTACGTTGGCCGCTTGAGGCTATGCTGGGTATCTCCTGGGCAGTGCTGTGCTGAATGGGCTTTCGGGCAACCGAGCCACCGCTCGGGAGCTCAGTTCGGGTGAGTTCGCAGCGCTGAGTTCGGGTCAGTTTTTAGGTTCTGATTTGCACGCTTTGGATGGGACTGTTAGATGAAATTTCCATCTTGATGGACATGTAGAGCGGTTCTTGGAAGGGCAGAGCTCAGGTTGAAGGAAAGGCGACAGGGAGACCTAAGTGTACGAAGTGACCTAAACCAGGCAGGGTATTGCATACAAAGGGTTGAATAATCACACATCAGTGTCCTGTGATCATGGCGCAATTTGGTTTGATGGTACCCCACAACCCCGTTGCAACAATTTGGGCCCTTGCAACATCCTTGCCCGAGAGATCACTCCTGAGGAGTGCGCATACGTGAAGCCCGGGCCTCAGCGGGCCCTAGCAAAGGAGTGTGCGTATGCCAAAGTAAGGGACGCCCCCGGCAAACATAGTGGCTTGCCTTTTGACTTCCCTTTGAACCAACCTTTAACATGGTAGCCTGAAGCTGATAGCATAGCGGCAATCATTGATAGCTTTTGTAGATCGTCCTTCCTCGCAAGGAGAGGATACGTGTTGTTGGACTGTGGCTCTCACTCCCGCCAGTCAACGGCGCTGGGGCCTCTAAAGCACGGCGCTGAGACGGGCGCCGTCTCGAGGTCGGAGGTCACGGAGCTGCCCTTCTTCGCCTCCCCGGTGACCTTCGGGCCCCGGGGCGTAGAACGGGCCCGGGCCACGGCCTGGGAGACGGCCGTTCTTCGCTTTGTTTCTTCGTCCAGTTTCCACTGCAAGTGACTGCCGGCCGTGGCTTCGGTAGCTAGCTTTCTGAGCACGTGGCAGCTCTGACAACTCGGGGCGAAATGTTTGTTCATGTGTCTCTGTTTGGTCTCCTTTCAGCCGTTAATAAAGGAGGGCACCATTGCCAGGAAGGGCTGCGAACCGTTTCTCAGTGGCAATCAACCTTTTCATCTTAGCACCTCAGCCCTGTCCAACTCGTGGCCCTTTGCCCTTTAAAAACTTGTGTAGGGCGGTCAAACGCCGAGCATAGAAGAGTAGACACTTGTTATGTAGGACAACCAATTTGGCAGGTCCCAACCTTTCTATTAACAATCTACGCAAGTGATTCTACTGGCTGAATGGGGGTTTATGGGAAAGCCCCCATGCTTCGCCATGTCGGAGCCCAAAAGTCCATAGCTCTGGGGCGCTGAGGTCCACCGCCTGCCAGGGTTGGATGCCTATGAGAAGGCCGAGCAACTTTTGTGCGCACGTTGCGCGTTGCTGACCGCTTTTGCACTAAAGATCACTTTTTGCTTTTGGCTCCTCAAAGTCGGCTGGGCGTTCCCTTCGAAATCCCTTCGAAACGGGGTGACTTTCGAGAACTGGACACGTGGGGAACTGCAGCCGAATTTCGGACACGAATTGGTGACCGTCGGCCGGTGAAAGAGATCCTGGTGGGCTCCGACGGGGCCGAAGACGTGTTTCGGAAGACAGTGGTCCAGTTAAACGAGCGGTTTCCCTGTGACCAAGAGATTGGCCATGCCAGATGGTCTGGAGTTTACGATTTCTTGGATGGGTACTGCAAAGTCGACTTTTGATCATATTTGCCTTTGTGCCCTTTCACTCCATCTACTGCTTTAGCACGACTTGCGTATCCTTCTCCACTGCGATTGTCGTTTGTGACATGGCAATGTGGCAAAGCTAGGATCGAACGAACACCCAAATATCAGGGCTGGCCAAGTTACCTGTGTTTGCAAGGTGTTGCCAGTTAGACCAGATTGTGCGAGATGTGTTTTCAGACTCTGCTGGGGCAACAAGTTGTAGACATGTAAGTTCTTTGCAGGCAGGGGCCCATGATCAACAGACCCGTGCAGGTTGGATTTACACCAGCTGTCCCATGCAAGCACCTCCCAATTAAGTGGGACTCGTAAACCCAACACCGGAAACCCTAAACCCCACGGGGCGAGTCAGCGAGCCCAATGAAGGGATACTAAAGCTGCCCGATCTCGAAAAATCGGACCTCCCGAGGTTTCTGGGCAATAGGAACTGATCTTTTTGCCTCTATCTAGTGACCTCACTTCGATGCCTCGTGCTTACCACGGATCAGTCAGTGATCTGGATCTCCATGAATTTGACACCAAATCAAAGCCAAGGGGATCTATTCATCGGCTGTCCAAGGAAAAACTGACAAGTGTCTCTTTCTTTCAATGGAGACATGTGGCCATGGGTCAAAATCCAAATCGTACCCCCAGTGAACATCCCAATCCAACCACTAAAGCAGGAAGCCTAAAATGGGCGGTGAATTCACCAATCCCCCAAAAAATGGGATCCCGCTTGACGGTTTTGACATGTGGGAACCCCAGCCGGCCAGGAGCGCCTCAAGGAAGCCAAGGCCATCCTACAGGAGGAGATTAAGATCGGCCCGGGCCCATGGAGCGGAGGCACCGGGTGGAACGTTGCTTTCCCTTTGCCGGCTTTTTAGACACCACTTTGGGTTTAGACTGGAGGTGCGTTTATATATATATATATATATATATATTATTTTTCGTTTCGCTTTATTGCTGGGTTTCTTGATTTGACTGTTTCTGTGAATTGAAGAAGTTAGAAAATGGGGGGTGTTTCCTGTTTTTAAGCTACCCTTAGGGGGCTACTTGATGTAAAGAATGGGGCCAGTCTTGGAGCTCTTTAAGCTTTGGCTTGGCTCGAGCTTCTCGCCATTGAGATTCGATCAACGGACATGGCATGGACTCTTTGCCTGCCGCCATTGGCATTTTTGCTCGCTTTGCTCTTCTCCGCTCATTCTGCATTCTGCTCGCGCAGTATTCTAAGCTCAGCTCCCTCCCCCTTTGCCTCCTTCGTATCGTTGCACTGAACTCTTTCCGCACTCTGGCTTTTGAAGGGCTGGCTCAAGCGCCTCAGTCATGAGGTGTGCTTTCCTCGTTTTGGTGCCATCTTGCGCGTCTCGTTGCTTGGTGCGCTTGTCCACCAGCTCTCAAGTCAGATTCAGTGTTGAGACGGATAGTCAGTACCAGGGTTTTGAGTTGCAACCATAGCATCGAAATCAACGACAGTCCCTTTTCCAACATCGAAGCCTACAAAGCGGCTTCAACCAGGCAAGCGCCGAGCGTTTGGCTTTTTCCGTTGATGCGGCGACTCGGTTTTGTACAAAACAGGACGCCCTGGGAATGCACTTTGTTGCATAACAAACAAAGATACCTAAAAACAAGACTATGCCCCCAAGTCAGGACAGCTGACATAGTCGTTTTTTGGTGACGTCGCCTTTACGGGAACTCTTTTTTTCTTCATTTTGTTTCCGACGTCAAATTGTTTTTTGTGTTTCTTTTTTGTTTTCTTGAGGGCTTTCGTACTTTTCTCAAGCAATGCAAACAAACTCGACAAAACCAACAAACAAAGAACAACAACACGCAAAAGAAGAACAAAGACAAGACTATGCGTCCAAGTCAGGACAGCTGACATGTTTATGTTTATTTTTCTTTCTTAAACTTTTTTTCTTCTTCTTTTGTTAAACATTTTGCGTGCTTTTTTTGGGATTCATTATCTTCTTTACAAGAGCTTCTGTGTTCAAGTGCACTTGTGTAGTTCCCATCCAAGCACTAGTACTGTAAGCTAGAGATGGTTCCTTTTGATTGGACTATTTCCTTACTCAATTCTATTTAATATCAATTAGACACTAAGTAGAACTTGATGCAGATATTAAGCAGCATTCAAAAGGAAGTATTTCAGAGGTCCTACCATTGTTGAATAAATGGTGTTTAAATGTGTATTGATTTTTAAAGACGATTCGATTGGACAGGATATTCTATTCAACATTTAATTTGAATCGGACTAGCCAGTATGTAAATTTTAGTTCAAAGCAGACATTATTATGACTGGAGTCTTTGATTCACAATTATCGATTTCACTTAGACATTGAGTAGACTTTGATAATCAAGTAGAATTCATACGGCAAGAACTCAGAGGTCCCAACAAGTATTATTATGGTCAGGAAACACCGAAAGCAACATACTCAAACCTCTACATTTTGATTGACATTTAAATGGGACTCAAAAAGGACATACCTGTTCAGAATCTTACTGGACCTGTATCTTAAATCTAGAATTTAGTAATAATTTCTTTCCCAACCCAATCGAACTTTGCAACTCAATGAGAGTTAAAGCATAATTTCACAAGGACACAATCCAATCTCGTTTTGTTCATGACCTTTTGTTTAGATCAGAGTTGATTCTATTTTCCATTCGCATTTTCCCAGGATTTTCTTTCCAATAGAGTTTCTTTACACATCAGTCAACATTTAAGCGCAGATTATTCCAACACAGTTGAACTCGAGTTTCCGCTCAAATTGTGTCAACAGTCCACGCTCACAGCGTCCTGTACTCTTTTCTGTTGAGTCTCTGAGTCTTTGTCAGGGGTAGCCAGATTCCAGACATATTATGTACAACACAGCGCACTCCGGCAGCGCCCGTGGTTTACAGCAGGCCCCTGCTTACTTTGGTTTGCTGGGCATCGCGGGAAGGATTCCCGAGGGAATGACCCTGGAACGTGTGGGCCATGGCACATTGATTTGGTTTGTTTGGCCCGCCCAGGTTTGGACTATGCCGACAGCACTGAGCTGGCCATTTGACGGGACAGTCCCGGCGGTTTGGCGGCCGCTTTGCAAGTCGGCGAGTCGGCGAGTTTACTTTTTTCACACTGCTCTTGGTGGCTTTGGTGGAGCTAATGGAAGTGCCTGTCTCAGGTTTGGCGACTGGCCATTTCTTGTGAGATTTGGGAAAACTAAGTGGAAGCGGAGCCACCACCAACTGGCGGCCATGTATCTGCACCTGACCAATGACGTCCAGAGCCGGCCGTGCCCGCGGGAAGGGGGGGGGGTTGTCACATTGGCACAAGCGACTTTAAGCGCCCGTCGACTTATGCTGAACATGGGTTCGCTCTCATATTCCTGAACTGTCAAAGCTCGCCTTGGCCACCTTAGTTTGAAGGACTCGACAAGCACAAATCACACAGTGGTTGGTGTCAACATGACCAAACAGCCTTGTCTGCAGTGCACCAGAGGCAGTGGCACTCTTGGTGATTGGCCAGAAGCTATGATAGATAAGCTCCCTTGAAGAAAGCGTAATGCATTAGATGCTAGATTCTCACATCTTTACCATTTTGATGAAGACATCTCCCTTGGAAAGGCGAAGGTTCTGTTAACCAAATGCTCTTACAAAACAGCTGATGCCACCCGTCCGCTTCCCCAGAAGAGGCGCTCGGCTCTAGACGCTCAAACCCCGGTGCAGCTGAAAGAATGTCTGTAAGACGTCAAAGAGTCAAACATGAAGCGTGACCTGGGAGTTTGCCCGGTTTTGAGCTGATATTTCAGCAACATGAAACCCTTTGAATTTCAACCATACTTTGTTTCGGCCAAAATCTGGTATTTATCAGAACACGTGTTTCACCCTCGTTCCACATTTGAAATTTAGGGCCTGCCGATCCGGTAGTTTGGAGCTTCATTTTTTTGTGCAAAGTGCCATATTATCCTCAAACCATTTTGTACATTTTGTTTTGGCTCTGGGCCATGTGTTGCTATTGTTTGACGTATCATTGTTCTGATAATTCCCATTTGGCAGTCTTCGTGCAGAGGAAGGACCTCTCTTTCAATGCTCAATCCAATTGGCACAGTTTCAAGCTACAATGTATCGATTCCGACCCCAGATTAGTCAACCTGGTGGATTCGGGTGTTGCAAGTAAAGAGCTCCCAAACCGGGACGGCCTAATTAACCAGGGGTTGATTCATCCTAGGTTCCCATTGAACTGAGACGTGTTGTTTTTGTGGAGACATGTCAGAAGGAGCCTTGAATATTAAAGACACCTGTCATTCACTCCTCTGTCATTCACAGGTTCCTCAGTTGCCAATTCGCAAACGCCGTCAGCATTTTAAGTTGAGATTTCGGCGTGGCTCAGGTTTGAGGGTCCGATCCGGGGTTGCGTTCCTGTGGGTTTTCTTGGGCCTTCCACCCCATGCGTGTCAAAACCACCCTCTGCCTTGGGCAGTGCCAAAATTGGGGGAGCGCCTCCCAGACTTTCTCTTGCACCGGGCGCGTTCCGCGTGTTCCTTCCGGGGTGGAAGGGCTGTCGATGGTTCCGGGCGAGCCGCGCAATGTCTTGTGGACTTAGAATGTGGAGATGTTGGCCATTTGCCCCAAAGAGTGCCTGGTCGCGTGGTTTGGGCTGGCGCATCGAAGCTGCAAGAGTGCCTACAGATGCCAAAAATTACCGAGAGGCAGCCTGGCTGCCCCAAAGAGTCGTTGGGTCGCCGGCGCCGGCGTGGGATGTGTGTGGTCAGTTGTTTCAAAAGGATTGCACTTGTGGCTTTACTCTTTTTGAGTATCTTGGTTCCTTAGTTGCCCGGTTGGATTATTTATTTGTTGAGAGCACATTTTCCACGTGGAGGTCTTTTGCGGCGCTTGGACGCAAAAAGCAGCGGAGTGCCGTGTATGTTTGGGCTTGGTTCACACTCCATTCCCATCGAGCTCTTTTGAACTCTTCAAACAATCACAACGATGGTAGTTGTAAGTTGCAAGACCTTGGTAACTCCTGTTAGCATCGTAATTTCCCATTTCTCTGATCCCCGTGGTGATCGCTAGTAGAAACCATACTTAGTTAGCGCTTTTTTTGAAAAGACTCTCCAGCATCTCCCCCATTCCCCCATCCAAGCTGTGGGGATGCAACTTGCTTTTCAATACAGTCCTTCTGTCGTTGACTGCTTTCTGAGACAGAGTGTCAGCTCGAGCCTGTGACATTGTGCCGGTGCCCTCAGTTTCCCCACGAAACCGTGCACATCCGTGCTTTCCGGTTCCCCATGATGATGGGAACCGGGAAGTTCTCGTTCTCGCCGTTGGGTTATTTGTTTTCCAAATGTGGAACCCAAGAAAACGGCAAATCGACCTGAGATTCCACTGGCTTGACCCGCCAATCCGTATCATTTCCACGGCTCACGGCTTGGCTCAAGCTGAGGGCCTCGCCGCTCGAAGTGGATACGTGTCAAAAGTTCCGGAGGGGTCCAGCTGCTTGCGACTGAGACCTTTCTGCGGGTCCCCAACTTTTGGATCACTTTGGGTCCCAAACTTGTGCACAGGGCCGCGTTTTTTGAACTCCCACAGGGTCCCGTCTTGGGAGTTACACGTGAGCCTCGTGGCATACATCCCTTGCGACTTCCGCTATGCGTGTGGCCGTGCTGGGCGCTGGCTGCGTGGGCCAGCGG
This sequence comes from Effrenium voratum, assembly GCA_963377175.1. Classification (NCBI taxonomy): domain Eukaryota; class Dinophyceae; order Suessiales; family Symbiodiniaceae; genus Effrenium; species Effrenium voratum. The sequence goes on along the minus strand of CAUJNA010003743.1, from coordinate 352,549 downwards.
CGTCCGGCACGCTTCGGGCTCGGGCTCGGGGCTGGACGCCGCACTTGCGGCGCAGCCGGAAGTCTTTGTTTCGCAGCCACGGGTTGTGCAAGCCAGACTGAATAATCATGAACTGAGGTAGACGTCGTGAACTGTGATGAAGACATTTTTCCCCAACAGCTGAATGCTTTGAGGTCTCAGCCCAGATAGGCTCCGGGGTGGTCCGGGGCGGCCCTGCACGAGGGTTCCACCAGGGTTCCACGAGGGTTCCACGAGGTTCTACGAGGCCTGCGTGGGTGGTGCGAGCACAAAAAAGAGCACCGCTTGCTGTTGGGGATTTCACCTGAGCTTATTAGTAGACTCTCTTATTCCAGATGTGTGAACTATCGTTCGCGGTGGATCGAAGGCTTGAAAAGGCATAGCCCCCTGCCCTGTACACTCGTCAGTCAGGAGCCCCCTCCAAAACAGCATTGAGGAAATCGAAGACGTGGAGTCAGCTTGTGTTACCAGGGACGAGGCATTTCTTTTGCCCGTGTTTCAAAAGCGGGCCAGGTTCCTCGGAGCGCACTTGGCCTCCGAGGGTGTGGAGGTGCTGCTGCTGGGCCGACAAGCGCTGGACGGGGTTCGAGCGGCTCACGGGACAAGCAGATCAACCTTCAACTTTGTCATGTTATCCAAGTTTCCCCCGAAATGAACCAATCTCCCACTGAAAAGGAGCCACGCTTGATAAGTCTGGAGGTCAACACTGCAAGTGACACCTTCGTAAGAGGGGATACCCTTCAAGGTGTGATAATTCTTTCGAGGTGCCTCTTGTTTCTTTCGGCTTGTGAACCTGCAGGAATTCCATTCTCTCCCTCTCCCTCTCCCTCTCCCTCTCCCTCTCCCTCTCCCTCTCCCTCTCCCTCTCCCTCTCCCTCTCCCTCTCCCTCTCCCTCTCCCTCTCCCTCTCCCTCTCTCTCTCTCTCTCAGTCCAATACACTGGCTGCATGATCTACTCTAGAGCTTTTTTGAGCTCAAGCAAAGTCCCAGAAGATCGGGGTAGATGTACAGATACCTAATTGCAATTTCCGGGCTGAATCAGAAGCTTCTCGTGTTTCAACAGAATTGCAAAGGGTTCCCAAAGGCAGTCAGCCCGCTGAATCAGCTAGTTTCTATAAACTCAACCTTCTGGTTCGCCATTTTAGCACTGTTAGGTCAAAGTTCCCCAAGGTGGCAGTTGTTTCCAGTGTTCGGGCGAATGTTTCATGAACCGGGGTCGCGAGTAGAGAACAAATAAGGCACCCATCACGCCCCATCGAAGCTGATATTCTCGCTCAACAGAGCTCCCTCTTTGCGAGTCGCCCTTGAGCCAAGCGAAAGCCAGTGAGATGGTGTGTGTGTGTGTGTGCGCGTGTGCGCGAGTGTGTGCGCGAGCGTGCTTGTAGGCGAATAGCTGTTGTAACAGATCTGCTAATGCAGTCGGATGCCTACACCCAGCTGCTGATGTCTCCGACTGCAATGTTATTGCTGCGCAGGCCTTGTTTTGTTTTATCGAAAGAAGACAAGCCCGTGTCCGCTCGGATTGAGGTTGCGAGTGAACAAGTTGCCTTAAAACTGTTCATTATCCTTGGCAAGCCCAACATAAGCCCAGGGCTCTAAGTCTCCTGTAAAAGACACAGTGCCAATCTAGCGCTGCACAGTTTGTCCTCGTGAGCATGAGTTTTCTTCCCCTAACAGCTGAAAGCTTTGGGGTCTCAGCCCAGATAGGCTCCGGGGTGGTCCGGGCCCTGCGGTAAGGTTCCACGAGGGTTCCACCAGGGTTCCACCAGGGTTCCGCCAGGGTTCCACCAGGGTTCCACCAGGGTTCCACCAGGGTTCCACCAGGGTTCCACCAGGGTTCCACGAGGTTCTGCGAGGGCTGCGGGGTGGTTCCAGCACTAAAAAGAGCACCGAATGTTGTTGGGAATATCACCCGAGCATATTTATTTTTGGGCGCTTATAGCTAGGTTGATCAGGGGGTCAAGAATGGGCAAGTCGAGGAGCGCTCCGTGAAAGCGGGCAAGCTGCAGATTACAGATCTGGAGCGGGACGCCCAAGGCGAGGCCTCTACCGTCGCCATTTGGTCGCTTGTGGTTGGCTACAGTGGCTGCTTCTGCCGCCATTGTTTCTGTTTTTTTTTGGTGTTCTTTTGTTTGGGCTGTTTGCTTGCTTGCTTGCTTGTTTGTTTGTTCTTTGTTTGTTTGTTTGTTTTTTTGTTTGTTTGTTTGTTTGTTTGGGCTGTTTGCTTGCTTGCTTGCTTGTTTGTTTGTTTGTTTGTTTGTTTGTTTGTTTGTTTGTTTGTTTGGGCTGTTTGCTTGCTTGTTTGTTTGTTTGTTTGTTTGTTTGTTTGGGCCGTTTGCTTGCTTGCTTGTTTGTTTGTTTGCTTGCTTGCTTGTTTGTTTGTTTGTTTGTTTGTTTGTTTGGGCTGTTTGCTTGCTTGCTTGCTTACTTGTTTGTTTGGGCTGTTTGCTTGCTTGCTTGTTTGTTGCCTGGTGGGTTGGTCGGGGGGCTGGTTTTTTGGTTGGTTACTGCTGAGGATGCTTGGTAGCCACCACTTGACCGTGAAGTGTTTGGGTAACATGAGATGGACAAGCTTAAAATGTGCATGCACAAAGCCAGACCAGGGTAGTCTGATGCTGCCAGGCCAGCCTGTCAAAACACCGTTGAGGCCTCCTTTGCTTGACATGGGCGCTGCGCCGGGCCAACCTGGGATTGGAAGTGAGGTCAAGAGGGTCATAGGCAAAAACCCAGCGTGGCTGTCTGGCAGTGTGGGTTTGCGTGGCGGGTGGAGAAAGGGTGTGGAAATTGGATAGGCTTGTGGGAGAGATTCGCTGGTGGGAGCACGCTCGATGACAAAGCTAGCTCCGCGGATGAAAATGAGCCTGGCATTTTGATGGGTGGGTTCCCAGAAAAGAAAAGGATCGCCGCTGAAATTTGGACTCCGAAACCAGCGGGTTATCGATGCCGGTCTCCCTTGACCTCCGAACTCTGCAGGGCCGCGCGCAGTCGGACGCGTGACAGGCGAGCAAACACTGACCAGGCAGTACACACTTTGGGTAACAGAGGACCGCGGATCTCTCACTATAAAGAAAGAAGGAAAGAGAGAAAGAGAGAAAGAGAGAAAGAGAAAGAGGCAAAGAAAGAGAAAGAGACAGAGAGAAGGAGAACAAGAAACAGAAAGTGAAAGAAAAAGAGAAAGAGACATAGACAGAGAGAGAGAGAGAGAGAGAAGAAAAAAGAAGTTCAGGTGATATCCCCAGCAGCATGCGGTGCTCTTTTTAGTGCTCGCACCACCCCGCAGACCTCGCAGAACTTCGTGGAACCCAGGTGGAACCCTCGTGGAACCTTACCGCAGGGTCGCCCCGGACCACCCCGGAGCCTATCTGGGCTGAGACACCAAAGCTTTCAGCTGTTGGGGAAAAAAGAGAGGAAAAGAGAAAGAGAAAGAGAAAGAGAAAAGAGGGCTTTCTTTTTTTCTTTCTTTCTTTCTTTCTTTGCTTGCTTGCTTGCTTGCTTGTTTGTTTGTTTGTTTCTTTCCTTCTTTATCATTTCTTTCTCTCTTTCTCTCTTTCTCGCCTTTTTTGGCCCTTGTCACAAGTCGGTCAAGCTGTGTGGACGCCTCCTGGTTGACGGTAGGCATGAATCAGCGACACATACAAAGCATCCCCTTGAGAAAGTCCCACCCTTTTCAAGACAATCATGAAACCAACAGACAATGTGCTCTAGCTTTTTGCTGCCGGTTCTTGGTCAAACATCAAACCTTGTTTATGGTTACTTTGAGTTTTGGGTACAGAACAGGAGTCCTGAGTTTTTGCCCACACACACACCCACACAGGAGGGCTGTTATCCTTGTTGTGCGTCATCGTCATCATGGTCACTTTTTCTTCGTGTTGAGGATCATGCTTGTTAATAGGAACATGGACGGAGTGTTGGCTGGACAGGTGATTTGCATCCTGCTTGAATGTTGTTCCAAACGAACTTCTGGGAGCACCCTCTAGCAGGATCAACTTTGTTTAAATGTCTGAGTGTGAACCTACTCGACTCCAAGTTGCAGGTGAATCATTAGCCGCAGGCTGATTTGAAGTAGCCCTACTTTGCCATCACAGCTGAAGAGAAGGGGGCGAGTTCTCACCAGCGGTTATAAAGCGCAACCAGTTGGATGGCAGCGATGCACGTGACGGGTTGCGACCATGGTGGCAACTCGGCGCCCAACGCTCTTTTTCAGGCTGAGAAGTGCACAGCTCACCCGGAGCAGGTGGCTTATTGTTGACCCCCCTGAGTCAGCAGGTCCACTTGGATGTTCCAGCTGCAAGCCGCAAGGCCTTGAAGCCGACCCATTTAGCGCCTGCGCTAAAGTCGGCGCTTCGACTGCGCAGGCTTCGAGCTGTCGCTGGCCCTACCGTCGCCCAAGCTGAAGGTGAGCTTTGACCAGGCGCCTCCCGACTTCCGGCTTGGATCACATGCGACCTCAGAGCCGACCGCGCCGGCTCCAAGCTTCTTTGGGATGTAGGTCTTTCGACCTGAAACGCCCCCCTCGACTTGCGTGTTTCATGTGCGGGAAGGCTTCGTCCCCGATACTGGCGGCTGAAAAGCACCCTGCAGCTCTCCCCCCTCGTGTTGACATGTTCCCAAAGGATGTTTCTCAAAATGGTGGACTTTTTTTTGGGTGGTTTCAAAGGGGAAAACAAAAGGAACCAGCCATCTTTGGATTCTCCCGTTTGGGACACAGCCATATGGCTTCAGTGTGGGATTTCCTTCCCACGTCACCTCCTCATCACAGCGCTCGCAAACTGCGCGATGGTTTAGGGCGACTTGAAGTCCGATGACTTCGACGCCATCTTCGTCTGTCTGAAGCTAGGCCTCGGCTTTTTCCGGCTCGGGGGCGGCGCTTCTGGAACAGCACGGGTTGGCCCTCAAGGATGGCCGCCACAACACAAGTAGGTTGCGGAGAAGAGATATATATATATATATAAATAAATATGTTTCTCAGGGTTGGGAAGACTTGTTTAAGCACCAACCCTGGTTCCCTTGCAAGGAAATCTGTAGGTAGGTTGTTTAAACATATGTGGTTTGACATGTGTCAGCAAGGGGTTGGCCCAAGGTTTATGTGGGCTTGTTTTTTCCGCGGGAAGCTTTTGAGTGTGGGCGACCCTGGCGACTAATGGGTACGTGACAACTGGCTGGGAGTTGCCCCGAATGCTTGGTGAATCGTTTCGGTTTCATGAAATTATTTTGTATGTGTGTATCCCACATCACGCCCCACACCTTTGCTGACGAAGAATTAGGTTTGCCATGTTTTTTGTTTTGTTTTCTTTTCTGGCCCAAGTATGAGCCTAATTGCTGGCCAAGGGTGCTAAAGGATTGAGTGCGCAAACCTGACTGATGGCCAGAAGTCTGTGGATGGACAATATCCACAAACCGCACCAGTTCGGATGGATGAAACCCTGCAAAACTAGGATGAACCGACCAACTTGGGCAACATGTTTTTTGTCCATCCACAAAACTTCCGCTTTCTCGCCCAGAGATTAAAGGACTGGCCATCAACGCAAAGCGCCTTGGCGCAGGCGAGCCAAGCGGATTCCCGCGGACCATGCCGTACATGTCAAAACGCGGGCCAAGTCAATCAGCCGGGGAACAAAGCGGTTTCCCTTTGGCTTCCCTTTTAAAGGCCGCCCAAGAAGCCGTTTTAGAAACAGGCACGCCCATGTAGATTCGCGATGCAAAAGCTCGGCACAGCTTCAAAGGCTGGATGAGAGGGGTTTAGCTGATGGCCCTGTACCGTGTGCGGCATGCGGGTCAGGCGACACCAAGGCGGCGGCGTGCCTTCAACACTTGCGAAAGAGCACGGCCCGGGGCCCGGACCAATGCTGGGGGTGGGAGGAGCGGGGTTTGGTGCCTAAGCCACATGGAGCTGAACACGGGCTTGTCTCACGTGTGACATTGTTCATGGTTTGAAACCATCGAGCATTCCAGTTTTCCGTTTGAGCTCCGAGTTCCTGGCGCAGTAATGTGGGCAAAGGCGAACCCTGGGAAATCGAAAACCATTCAAGCCATTTGAGGAGACCCCTATATTTCAGAGGCTTGACGAGCAGCGATGGCAACTGGTGCATTGCTACAGCGCGGCAGCACCCCGAGCCAGCGTCCTCTCATTTGCAAAAAAGAACACGAATCCCGGGCATCACCAGCCAGCATCTCCAGCATTACCAGCATTGCCCTGCAGCATCTGCAGCAATACCTGCATCCCTAGCGTCATCTGCAACAGGCACTTGCAACTGAAGAGCTGCTAGAATCAGACCTCAAAGAGAAGTGTAAGACACGACATTGGGGGGCATTTTTGCGCGCAAAGCCGCTCTGCAACCCCCTTGTTTAACCCCAACACAGGTCGCTTTCCGTCTGCGATAAGTTCACAACCT
>CAUJNA010003743.1:337500-340000 GCA_963377175.1 Effrenium voratum | reverse complement strand
CAGTAGAACATGGCGGCGCTGCCTCCTCAAGCACCCATTCAGAAGTCAACACGTGGCTTTCAGCCCCTCAACCGCCAACCCAACCACCAGCTCACCCCCAATGAGTTGAACATCCTTGGCCACGTCAGTCCGAGGCATCAACAACAAGCGCCGACTTGAGGAGCTTCTGCCGGGCTTCCCTGTGGCCGGGAGACCTAGCGGATGGGACAGAGTTACTTGTTGAAGGCGGTGGTGGTGACTTGAGCGTACCGGAACCATCCACCTGTGGAGCCTGAACACGTGTTTCCATTTGTAGAGGAGGGGCAGGCCTTTCTGCGTATTTGGCGCGGAGTTTGGAGTCCTTTGTGGTTTAGGGTCCAGAGCAAATCACCAGTCCAAACGACCTCAGCTGTATCTCGGGCGATGGGACACTTTTAGGCCGGGTCTGATCCCCAGAGCATATGGGATGGGCATCTCTGTGCTTGAGAAAGCCGGCTTTTGGTTGGCGCAGCGAACCCCGCTGAGCGTTTTCTGAACTTCAGGGACACCTATATTCCCTTTCAACTGAAGGGTTTTCTAAATTGGTTGGTTTCCCTTTGTTTTTTTCCCCTTTGGAACATGTCCGGGCGGCTCCCATGGCACCGTTTTTCCCCTCCCAACGTGAGCCATGGATTGGTTGGCCCAAGCCGCAGGTCAGCGGCATGGTGCCCTACGGGGTCATCGAGCTGGCGCCCGGGCGGCTCCGCCGCAGCTCCATGGGCCCGCTGCTGCGCCCCGGACCGACGAAAAAAACAACCCTGGGGTTCTGGGGCCGGTGATGTGAGGTTTTGGGTCTGGTGAGGGGGGGGTGGGGTTCCCTTTTGGCATGGGCATGGGAAAGATGCAGGTGGATAGGAAGCGTTGGAAGATATAAACACCTGCAACTTGGGTGGTTCCCAGCCTTGTTGCCAAGATGCAGGTGTTTTGTTGGCCGAAGGTTCTTGAAAAATGTCCAAAATGGCCGCGGCAGATGGTTGGGGCACATTCCCAGGGGTCAGCTCACCAGTACATGATGGCAGTGGTTGAAAGCAGGGTTGTCTTTTAAGACTACCTCCTTGGTCAAAGTTCAGGATCTCTCTTGCGCCCATACGCAAGGACCACCCTGGTTCAAGGAAGCGCCACCCAAGGTTTCGACTTGCCAAACCTGCCAAAATCCCTTTGGATAGTCTTTACGTTGGATGAATAGATCGGTGGAGACATTTTTGGGTCAATACTAGGACCCCCCCTTGGGACGATGTCAAGGTCAAAAGGCAATGAACTATGTGGGAGGGTTCTTGGTTTTAGCACGTTCCAACTGAAGTGCCCTCTGAGAAAAAAAGCAGAGCATTTCCCCATCCCTTTGCAGTGGCACAGTCATCTTTGGCTGGGAAAGAGCCAAGGGCTAGACGTCTGGTGGCTAAGAAAACACAAGACGCGTTCTTGCAAGGCAAGCGCCTTGACGCAACTGCCAAGGGTTCAACCCTTCGATTTCAACTTGAGTTCCCAGACTCACAAGCTTCATCACCTCCCCGAAAAACCTCTGTGGCATAAACAGAATTGAAATACATCCAACATGAGCCCAGAAGGGCAAAACGAGGCCCCACATCAGGAGGCTCCCAGGGCTCGCAGGAGTCCCTTGGAAGCCGTTGTCATTTTTAGGGATCTTCTATTCTACTTACTTCTTTACTTCCCAACTTCCTTTACTTCCTCACTTTTTCCTACTTCCCTACTTCCTTACTTTCTCAGTTCCTTGCTTCCTTACTTCCTTACTTACTTCCTTACTTCCTCATTACTTTTCCTTATTTCTTCACTTCCTTACTTCCTCACTTCCTCCTCCTCACTTTTCCCTACTTCCTTACTTCGTTACTTCCATACTTTTCTCACTTCCTCACTTTTCCTTACTTCCTTACTTCCTTATCTACTTGCTTACATGTATTTATACTTTCTCACTTTCTTACTCCACACTTTCCCTTACTTCCTCACTTTCTTACTTCCTCACTTTCTTACTTCCTCACTTTTCCCTACTTCCTTACTTCCTTACTTTCTTACTTCCTTACTTCCTTACTTCCTTACTTCCATACTTTCTCACTTCTTCACTTTCCCTTACTTCCTTACTTCTTTACTTCCTTACTTCCTTACTTGCTTACTTACTTCCTTACGTTTATACTTTCTCACTTCTTTACTTTTTCACTTTTCCTTACTTCCTCAATTCCTTACTTCCTCATTCTCCTTTACTTCCTTATTTCCTGACTTCCTTCCTTCCTCCCTTCCTTGCTTGCTTGCTTGTGCTTGCTTGCTTGTTTGCTTACTTACATACACACACGCACACACACACACCCACTTACATTACTGTTGATTGCCCAAGTGCAAAGCAGGTAAAACAACCACCAACCCTGCAACAAATTCTGTCCGTGTTTTCTTACTCCTTGCTTTGAGCGGGAGCAGATCCTTTTTGCGTTTTTCTAGAATGCTCTTCACCATCAAAATGCAGCGGTTTCTTTTC
>CAUJNA010003743.1:272500-327500 GCA_963377175.1 Effrenium voratum | reverse complement strand
CCATAGACGGTCAGAAGGGATGGGTGTTGATGACTCATCCCACAATGGGCACCAAACCTACATGTCGAGTGACCGCATCTTTGGGTTTCTCCCTGCGCTCGCTTGCCCTCAACTTGTTTGCTGGGATCCCCCCACCTTTTTGGGACCCCCTTAGAGTAAGCCTACCCGCCGAAGCTCCGCTTCGCTCGTGCGACAGCACTTTCTTGATCAAGCCACTCTAGGACGGTGCCTGGTAGGGTCGCAGTTTTAGCGCAAACCAATGCTCTCTAAGGCAGCTCGCCCGCTTGACCTACCGATTATGTTGTTGGTCTCATTGGTCACCGTACAGGTTTACCCTGTTTTCAAGAGGCGATAGGTGTCCTGGCTACAGGTCCTTGGGGGATACGTCCTGGGGCACATGTGAGAAAGCGCATATTGTGGCAAAGGTTTCGGAGCGGGAAGCAGCGGGATCGGCAGGCAGGTTTCCATGTCCTTCTTGCAAGTGCATGCATCAGGGCCTTATCAGGCCGGGCATGTTGTCACCAGTTTTGTCTCAAGTTTTCTTGACTTTCCACTTATGGGTGTCCCGAAATTTACGTATCAAGTGACGCTGACACGTTTCAGGTCTCTACAGGCAGATCTTAGCCACGACTTGGGAGGAGGCGCTCGAGGCAGCGGCAACATCACCGAGGGTGGGCGGGGGGAACGATGAAGCCGGGAGGCCTTTTAGCTTGGTTGAGATGCTTCCCTCTTGGGTTGACTTTTTTCTAAGCCTTTTGGTATCCGGGCAGGGCTCTCAGAAAAAGGGGGCACGTTCTTGCATAGGTGTTTTCCCTTGGCAAAATGGGACGTGCAGCGCCCTTGGCAAACAACGTTTGTCAGTGTTCCCTTTCTGAAAGGCTGTGTCGGTCGCAGCGGAAGATTGGACTCTGACCGACAAGTTGTTTTTTTGCTTTGTTTTTGAAATGCAGGAGACTTGCTGCCAACAGGTCACCCGCAAACTGCATGGATTCAAAAGAAGCGAAGCGCCTGGAAAGAGAGCCTGCCTGCCTAAGCCAAAGCTTTGTCAGAATGGCCCTCGAAGCGATCCACCCAACCGCTTCGTTGCATGCGTCATTTTAAGGCATTTGAAACGGGGAGGGTGGGACCCCTTTGAGAGATAGCGATAGCTTCGTTGCAAGGTGGGTTCCAAACTCAAAAGGAGGGAGCAACAGAAAAGCGGGTGCGCAGAGCTAAGGTCGAGTGCAGTTCGGCTAAAGGGTGGCTGCTTTCGGGATTCTAGGGCAGGAGCTGTTGATCATCATGAATAGCGAGCACCGATAATGTAACCATTGATTGTTGTCTAGTTGTTTCGTCTTGTTGCTTTTTCCATTTTTTTGTGTATTGATTTGTTTATGTGTTTTGTTTTTGTGTTCATTTGTTTTGTTAAATATGATTATTCTCCTTGGACACACCTCTTATCAGCGGCTTTAAGTGGCGTCTGGCCCACCCAGATAGGCCGAAGTATCAGACTTCTATGACCGCGACCCTCTCATCCTTGGCATTCAACATCCCAAGCTCAATCGGGAATTCTTTGATGGCGTTCTCTCTTAGGTCGACCAGGTTTCCTTTTTCTTCCAGCTTGTTGGCCTACAAGTGGCTGGCAACACACTTGTTCCTTCGATCCTTGAACCTCGTTTGGTTCCATGAAGCTTGCGAAATGGACACCGCCCTCAAGTGGATACCCTGACGTGGGGCATTTGTCAGTGGGTTTCCAGTTTCAGGTTCCGCAATGCCCCCGCTGTCCTTGCTGGCTTTTTTGGTTTCAGGGCTACCTTCCAGTGTCATCGACCCATGATTTTTATCAGTTTCCTGCCCCAAAAAATGCGAGCAGGAACTGAACAAGTTGGCGGTCCAGGGAGGGAGTTGCGTCCGAACAAAAGTTCCACATGAGCCGCTATCTGCGCACCAAAGCGCCCATATGCTACGATTGAGCACCATCTGGAAAAACAAGGCATCAAGGAAGCTGGATCAAGAAGACATGGTCTCGAGTCCACAAACACCTTACGGGGTCATACGGAAGACGTCACTTTCCAGCCCCGACCCCAACCCCAGCTCCAAACGCCTCTGACCCCTGCGAGGTGTTTCATCGCTCCGGGCAGAAGCTCGATGGCTCCGTCAACGGCGGGGGCCCGGGAGAGATGGGGGGAAATGAACCCCCCCCCTCCGTATGGGAAGGGGAAATGAGAAGGAAACCCTTCATGCACACCAACCTTTATGGGAAGGGTGCCTTTGGGAAAGTTGCTGTGTCTTAGGTGCGCACTCCAAATCCAGCCTGGGAGTCAGGGCTGGGCCCCACTTTGCAAGCCCGTTCGTGTCAACCGCCAATTTTAAACGAAAGTCCCCGTTGCTTCCTTCCACACAGCGGAGGCTGTAGAGTTTGCCGGCGAACCTGTTTGGGGGAGAAATTTCAGGGACCTGAACTGGCCTCTACGTTGGCAGTGACTGCATCGGTCACTTTTCGTTTTTTGGGGAGTTGGTGCCGGAGTCTGAAGGATGCACTTGACTTTGTTCCAGCGACTCACAATATGACAAATCAAACACAAGTTTCAGGGCCGAAGTCAAAGGCTCCCATTGGCACAGAGTGACATATGTCAGAGTTTCACGGGTGCCCAACCGAATGTTTTCTTTCTCCCCATGGCACGGTTCCTTAAGAAAGCCACCTTGAACCAGATGGGATTCCTCGCGCCCGAGTTGCAAGGAGCCTCTAATATTCCCAAACGTGAAGGCCAGCAGTCTTTCTCTTTGCTGGGCGGGCCACGAGGTCTTAATCTCTGCAGGTTCCTGTAATTGCAAGAGTGAAGGAAGGCAGGTTTTGTGGGCAATTCTAGTTTCTCCTGAAGTTCGGCCGTTGGGAAACAAGCTGGAGCGAGCATGGGGTGGAACGAATCACGGACACAGGTGGAACACAAGAAGGAGACCAGTAGTCAACGAGCGGAAAACTGGAAGGCTCCGCCACACAGCCCGGTTCCCTCCAAAGGGCAAGTAAATGGAGCACACTTCGCAGTTAAAGGGTACCAATTTGGTTTGTTTCTCTAGGTATGTGAATGTGCTGGTAAACAGTGGCGGGGCAACCTGCAGCAACCTGTTCAGTAGAACAGCATTTCTTTCAGAGTATTTGGTGGATAGGTGGTCTTGTTGGTTGAAGCACAGGACTTGGGGCTTGAGATTGGCTGAAGTGACCTCGGACACAGACTGATCCCGCTGGTGCTTGCCTGCACTGGCGTGTGTTCGTCTTGTTGCTCCATTGCGGGAAGAGAATTCATTGTTTGGGCATCGCAATAAGTTCTGCGTCACATATGCCGTGGTCATTGTGAGTCATGGGCCACTTAGCCTCTTGCTGAAGGGAGCTGAGGGCTGCCAGGGATTGACACATCACGGGATCCCTTCTGGACCGGGCTCAACTCAGCTGTCCCATGTTTTGGATCGGTTTGGATGCAAGTGCTTCTTTGGTTCCCCACTTTCTCCAAACTTGAAACATTTGATTGTCCGATGAGAGACTCCACCACATTCTCATGTTTCATGGTTCCCCTGAAAAATCGTCCCATGTACTTTCCACTGATTGTTTTCAGCCGAGTTTCGGCCAGGTATGCCCATGAGCCGGAACCTGAAATTCCTGCGGCTGCCCAGCCCTCTGTTCGGGCTGCTTGTGCGCACCTGGGACTGCGGTTTTGAGCGGCCCTTCGAAGCCCGGGCCAAGGAAATTGAGGCGCCTGGGGCCCTTTGTTTCCCTTTCCAGACCGTTAGACATCGCCTTTGGGCCACTTTTGGAAAAGGGACATCCAGGAAGCCCTGTGCATCAGGCCTCGGGCATCGAGGTCTGAACGGATGTTGACCATCAGCTCGTCCACACTCTACTCTTACGGTTTGCGAAACATGCCTTCAGGACAAGTCAAATAAGGGCTTAAGCTCCGATTAAGCACTGAGTCATTGAAATGGCTCATGACCAATAGTCGTCGTTGATGGTTGATGGCTTGTGCTTTCGTCTACGGACCTGCAGTGTCGTTCATCCTGTGGCATGCTGCCATTGTCCAATTGGAGGGACCAGTAGTGAGAGGCTGGAGGATGGGGCAAGGTCGAAGGCACTCGGGGGATCAGAGTCATGTGTACAAGCGTTTCCTGCTGACGCATGACAGCTAACCCGTGTTTTCCTTTTTGAAGTTAGAGCAAAGATGGATCCCAACCCAAAGAGCCGCAGGAAGAGAAAGAAAGAGAGAGAGAGAGAAACAAAGAAAGAAAGAAAGACAGACAGAAAGAAAGAAAGGAAGGAAGGAAGGAATGAAGGAAAACTATCAGCAGAGCTATGGTTTGGCGTCTGGTGACTTCCGCAACAAGCATTCAGCCCTTCAGCATCCCCATGGTCAGCAGACGAAGTGAGCCTCTAGATGAGGCCCCGTTCTGTCGCTCTGACTCGCCCAAGGTCATATCTTGCGAAACCATCGGGCTGAATTTTCAAAAAAATAGGTTTTCCTCAAGCCACAAGGAGGCTTTGGGCTACGGAGATAGGTTTGCAGAAAGCCCAATGAAGCGTCCATCGGAGAAATCTTGGATTGAGATCGTCTCACTCTTCAAAGCACCATCAATAGCCAATTTGGCGGGGGAAACCGCTGGTAAGGTGGTCAGCTTGTTGGGCTATGAAGGTTCAGCCGACTCCCGTCCTGCCCCATTCCGACGCCTTACAATGCAGGTGTAACTCTCCCCAAGAGCGCGAGAGCAATGAAAACGAGCATTGGGATAAATTTCAGAGCGGTTCGTGATCCCAGGGCTGAAGCCGGGGCCACCGCCGGATCCCAATTACCACGCCTCGATGTTCTATGACTTGGAGCAGAAGAGGAGAGCCACGCTCGAAGCGAGCGCTGCTCCGTCTTTGGTTGTTGCAGCAACATTGATTCACGTGTCAAGGCCCAAACACGACACCTATCAAGGCCCAAAAACGAGGTTTGACACAAACGCTCCAGTGAATTCCTGTTAAAGGAGTCACGGCCATCCCAATTGAAGAGTTTTGATAGTGCCCGTGATTGAAGGTACCGGCTGGGCAGATCAAGAATCGATGCATTCTTTGGAGTCCCAAAACTTGTATTTGTCTGTTGAGTACTGCTTTTGTCAACTCAACCTTGGGGCCCATTTCCTTCTGGAATGCTGCGAAAGGTGGGACCGCCTCGCTTGAGCTTCATGAAAATTGGATCAGCCCAAGGGCCTCAAGCCTCGAGAGTTTCGCAGGAGGACTGAGATCGATGAGCTCAACGGAGCGGTGGCAGCTCGGCAGTTTTGATTCTATTCGCGAACGCCATGTTGAGCACATGCCCATCTTGCCACTGCGACGTATGCACACATCTTTTCGGCCAAGTTCGCTCCACGGTTTTCGCTCCACGTGTGCGTGGCGTGCCGTTGCCGGCCAGCGCCGTTTTCGTGGGGCGCTGTGAGCTGTGGCTCAGCGCGGTCGACGCTTTCAAGGTGGCCATGGCCGACTCGGCCGCGAGCCGCTGCCGCGCGCCCGTGAACGCCGCGCTCGCGCGCTTGGTGCGGGCTGCGGAGGAGGCGAAAAAGGGAAGCCCTCGGCTGAGCCCGGAGGCTGGGGGGGGGAGCTCCCGCTAAACGGAAACCAGACGTCTGTTAGCAACAGCGGTTAGGTCCCTTTTGGACCTACCTTGTTGGAGAGATTGGAGGGTTGGCGGGGTTGAAGCGGTTGGAGGGGTTGGAGAGGGTGGACGGAGGGTGGGTGGGAGGGTGGGCAGCTTTGGTCTTGATTGGTTCCGACCTTGTTGGCCTTGTTTTGGGTTCCTCGCGCTTGGCCTTTCTTCTTTCTTTCTTTCTTTCTTTCTTTCTTTCTTTCTTTCTTTTTGCTCTCTCCTCTCTCTCTCTCTTTCTCTCTGTTCCCCTCTTTTTTTCTTTTTATTTTGGGGTTCTCTCTCTTTTTCCGCTCTCTCTCTCTCTCTCTCTCTCTATGCAGCCCATCTTTGGGGCGTCACCGCCGAAACCTCTCCGCCCCGAGCCTTTCCAGGACCTGTTTGCACGTTTCATCACGAAACGCCCGCATCCTCAACGGGGCCGGCCGAGCCGCGAGGCCATCCTGCGGGAGATGCAGAAGGACCCGTCCGTCGCTTTGGCCAGCGGACGAGGCGGGTGCCGGCGGGTGCCGGCGGGTGCCGGCGGGTGCCGGCGGGTTTGGGGGTTTGGGGGTTTGGGGGTTTGGGGGTTTGGTGCTGGGTGAGTGGACCAATGAAAGCACAACCTGCTTCGGGAAACTGGAGAAAGGTTGCCTTCCGAAAGCTTGATGAAACTCCCGGACCCCCACCAATGCAAGGTGTCAGCTGGGCGCAAAATTCCATGCCATGCCGCTGTTGCAGCCGCCTGCCTCTTTTCCCTGCTACGCTGCCACAGCACATGCAATGGTCAGGGGCATTTCCAGGTACAGACTCTGGAGGCAACAGAAGCGTGTAAGACAGTGTACACCCCTCAACCTCCATACCTCCAAAACACACGCCTGAAACAATCCTTGAAATAGATATCTGGATTCCGCAATGCCAGAGACAGGGTCGCCCCAGTTGGACTGTGCAGCCTCCGCCTCGCAGTTGCTGCAATTCCAAAACAGTTTCTCGGCTTGTCTCGGCTCGTTTCGACTTATTGCCACAAAAGAAATCCTGCTGCCTTGCTGAGTCCTTCCACCTGCAAAAAAGGCAGCCTGCTACCCGCCCCTGAGCCTGACCTGGAACCCACAAAGCACCCTCTTGCAAGAGAACACTCATCTTCCAAAGTGGTCCTGAGATCATCCCCTACCAGGAAGGCTCATGTGTCTCTTTGGGTTCAGCTCAGGGCACAGCCGCACCACCTGCGGCTGGGGCGCCACAGCTGTTGGGGTCAGAAGGCCGAAAGGAGAACCCACTGGCTTCAATTTTCTCATCGTTTACCTGTTCCATCTATTTTCCAAGAACAGCTCAAAGACTGCCTACTTTAGACTTCACCCGCCTTATTGCACCCCTTGTTTCTTTTTTTTCTCCCCCAACTAGATTTGACATGAAGCTAGATGTTCGCAACTTTCGTTGTATCGCAACAAGTTGACCTTGTACCCCTTGGTCCCAGCGAAAGCTCCACTACTTTCGGGGGCTTTGCTTCGACTGAGTGACTCGTTCGCGTCAGGCGCGGGCGCCTGGCTCCTGGCCGGCTGCGTGGTGCTGGCCGCCTGGGCGGTGAGTAAGCTGTGAAGAAAGCTGCGGGGATTCGCTGTCGGGCATGGTAAAACTAGGTCCCCCAACTCGATACCCTTTCTTTTGCCCTTTTTTGGTTGGGAGGGTTCCCCTACTAAGATGGACTGCAGAAAAAAGGGGTACCCTTATTCCAACCTCTCTACTGGAGGCTTTTTTTGCCTCGAGACACAGGTTGTTTGCGAAACAACCTGGGAAGAACCAGGGGTGTGGGTTTCTTTTATCCTAGGGCTTGCACATCCAATATGAAGGGCTAAAGCGTTGCAAAAGGGATTGTCCCTTGAGGTTTGGTGTAGTGCCCCATGCCATTCTAATTACTCAGGCCTTTGTAGTACCAGACCGAAACTTGGATTCCTTCCTATCAAGAAACATAGGGTTTAAGTCAAACCATCCAAAACCCGGACCCCGGAACCTGTTCAAAGCGAACATGCTGGCCTAAGCCTGATGCCACACATTTCCTTCATGTCAATTTCAGGAATGCCAAGCCCGCTAAAAGGGAATCCTAAAATGTCAATGGGTCAAAGTTGAGTGCTTGGTTCCCATTTACCAGGGCAACCCGCTTTGGGCACTTATTCTTGACCCGCAGCCAACTGGATACTTTCGCACATGTGTTGCAAGTTTCAATTCATCGATTGAACATCCCGAAGTTGATCGAAGCCTCACGGTTCGATGCCTATTTCCCAAGCAGCCCAGGACCTCGAGGCACCAGCCATCGATGCCTTCTTAGCCTTGCTACAAAATGGAACTCAACAGAGCCTCTTCGAAAAAAAATCCTCAAAAGATTGGCTTTTGGGAGATGTGTGGAGGGCACGAGAGCCATTGCTTTGGTGACACGCTGGGCCTATGTTTGGGGACAGGGTGCCCCCCAATTGCTCGCAAGAATGTTTGCCACCCAAATTGCCAATGTCCTCTTGGGGAGCCGTGATTTTGGCTTCCCTTTGCTCACACAAAGGGAAGTTGACTCAGTCATATGCCTGAACATAGCGGGCCACCAGCGCGATGGGCTGTCTCCCTTTCTGCCACACCAAAGGGCACGGGCCGGGCACGTTGCTAGCTGCCAACGTGTTTGGCTCTGGCAGGCAACGCTAACCAAGGAGCAATTGTGGACATGAGCAGGACCAATCATTTTGGTCGTGATGAATTGGGCAAAGAGCAGTTGGCGCAAGCCTGGGCCACTTTAGATGAGCGACAGCGAGCATCGAGAAAGTCTCCCAGCAGCATTAGCTCTTGAAAGACCGTAGGAGTTGTGCTGAAGCACAAATGTCTGGAAGTGACAGGGGCTGTCAAGGAGGGCATTGACTTTGAGAGACTCATTCGAGCCAGCATCTATCTTCCTTTTGTTTGCGCGCACGTCCAACCGATATTCGAGCCACAAGAATCAGCATGGCCGAAATTTCAACATGCACAATCCCAGATGGATGATCCGCGGTGTCCCTTGTGCCCCACGATTTTCACCATAAGCTCAGAGCTTGGGTAAAAACAAAAAAACAAAACACCAACAACCCTGGCAAACTCCGGGGGGGAAAAAAGCGCACACCTAAAATCCCTGGTAAATTCCGGAATAAAGCAGCCAAAAACCCTGGTTTGATCTCGCGCCGATCCGACGCGACAACGTGGCCTGCCGGCCTCCTGGCCCCTATGCCGCCGGCGCCGGCGGTGCCACTGGTGCCGCCGGCACCGGAGCCCCTTGCGCGGCTGCTGGGTCTGGCGGAGCAGGTGGATGCGGACACCGAGGCGGGCAGATGGGTCTTAAGCCCCGGAGCCGTTTTCACCTTGTAGTTGCCCTTTACCCCACTCGAAACAGTTTTCCACTCCGATTTTTTCTCTTTTTTTCCCTCCTATTTTTTTCCGACCTTTTGAGCATGCAAGTATTCAAGAGCTGCAAAATTGGGCGGGTCCCGCCAGGTGCCCTTGGGTGAGCTGGACTGCGCCCACTGCGAGAGTCTGCTGCACCAGCCTGCTACACTGGAAGATGGCTCCTGGGCTGAGAGGGTTCACAAGTGGAGCTGTGACTGGAGAAATTCTCAAAGTGCGGACCCAGAGCCGAGCAAATGAGCAGGCATTGGCCAAACATGAGCCGCAATTCTCTCCTGTCGTCCACAAGGGCTCTCGTTCAGATCTTCCCACGCCATTTTGTTTTCGTTTTCGCTCTTCGGGGCTACTTCTCCTGTTGCCAGTGGGCGTCCTTGCACCTCTCTTGTCTCGGATTTGCCGCTCCCCCGGAGGGAGCTCGCCTGTGTTGTTGCCTTTGCTGTGGGCTCCAACCTTATAGGCACGACCGCGTCTTCGCAGATTTTTGTCGGCCCCCGGCTCAACCAGCCACAGTTGGTCGCTCAGTACAGCCGAGTCCTCGATCAAGCAGACCGTCAGCTTGAGTGGTTTTCTTTGCCCGCGCTTGTCTTTGGCTTCTCTCTATCGGTTTGCGTTGGCCGTTGTATCGCTCCAACTTATACTGACACGTGTGAGACCTTGCATAGCTGGCGCTTGTATTCCCCTGCCGAGCCATGCCGAACTGCTGCCTTTTTTGCCACGCACAGTAGGTCGCTTGTAGCGCCGGAATACCGGAAATCTGGGGGGGGGGGGGGGGGGGGCGAGGTCGCACCCAGCCTTTTGTAAGCTCGCTATCAATTCGCCCAGGTTGTTTGCAACGCCGGCTTTCTGCATTTCCAGTTGTGGTTGATGTGGGACCCCCCCCAAAAAACACGAGAAGGAAAAAAAGAAAGAAACTACAACACACACACACACACACAAACACTTCAGCAGTTGCCACCAGAACCAAAACTAATATGTTGATTATGGCCCATACCTAAGGAAATCCTACCGACCAAACTTGGTCACCGAATGTCCAGAATTCAATGGGGTTCTCAAGAGTACGGCGGGGGGTCGTATCTCTCTTTCAGCGCCACGAATGGGCAACTCGGGACGGCAGCGGCTTTCGTTCGGGATGGTTGATGTTGCCGTACTAACCGTAACTTCCGGGCAAAACATAGCTTGCTGGGCTACCACCTGACCCTTGATGAAGGTTAGGTTTCTTGCAGAAGCCTGTATTTTGGGTTACCGAATACTGCTGCCCTTCACGCAGACAAGAAGGGCTCCAGCCCTTGTCGGCCCCTTTGCCGCCAAATCCCAAGTTCTTGGTCCTAGTAGCCATGCGGCCTAGGCCTCACCGTTTGCCTGCCCTGCGTGAAGAAGCGCCGCATGTCGGGGTTCATTGGAGAAATGCCGGGGCCCTCAGAACAAACCTCATCCGCAGTGACATCCTCATAACCCTTGTGCAAATTGGGTCCCACTTGTAATTTTTTGAAAACTCTGATTTCTGAACTTTCAGCTGACTCTCAGGATGCCAAGCGATACTTGAGCGATACGGTGAACGGGGATATTAGGCGTTAGGGACGTGTGGCCATTCCGCGAGGAGACGCTCCGCTCCAGCATCAAACCTAGAGGGCCTCCTTTGAAGGGAATGAACTGCTGCAAGAACCTCCAGTCAGGTTCCGTGTTTGTAGGCATGGCTCCATCTGGCCAGAGGGTGAATCCCAGGATCCAGCATAGGCACTGATTTGTGGATGCACCCCTTTAGGGCATGGAGCCCCTGATTTGGTTGTTTCCAATGTGAATTTGGGCATGTCCTGCAATTGGGGATCCCCCTTTGGGATGGTTTTCGATTGGCCAACCCTGTTCCCTCCAAAAGCGCCCCCGTGGATGAATTGGACCAATTGGACCAACAGGGCGGCAGCCCTCTCGGCCGAGGTCGAGCTTTGGTCACGCTCAGAACGCGCCCTCGGCAACATTTTCCTGGCAGTTCACACAACTGGGCCCTGCCCCCTCTCGTGGAAAGCCAAAGGTTGCCTAAAAGCAGTAGCGGGAACGGACTGCAAGATTGGTTTGTGGGTGGGCACGCTGGCATGGAAGTTTGTGTAGCTGGGCCGAGTGAGCGTTACTGTTTGGGCCGAGCAGTTGGTAAAAAACTAGATGCACCATGCAGAACACGTCTCCCTGCACTAGTAGCGTAGTTCTTGCAAGGCAGATGGCGATCCTTTCTAGCAGTGTGGACAGGGCCAGCCAGCCAGACGGACACACTCGGGGAACGGGTGTCAAACGGGGGCGGTTGTTGACATTTTGTGCCTTTAGCAATGATAGAGCTGCCGAACCGCAGCCGCGCCCGCAGCCTGTGCGCGGCCGAGGTGATTTTGTCGGACCTGGCGGCCGAGCTCCGGCCTGACCTCGCCGCGGCGGTGGCGGCGCGGCAGAAGGGCAACGCCTGCTTCGCGGAAGGCCACTGGGCCAAGGCCGAGCAGGCGCGGGGCAAAGCGGGGCCTGGCAGAGGGAAATGAGGATGGCTCTTGCCTGGGGTGTCACGGGCCCAAAAAGCAAAAGGGCGGGGTACTTGGGCCTGAATGGCGACTGGCACCAGCTGCGGATTAGGTCATCATAGCGCAATACTGCGTGTGTTTACTGCCCTCATATGGTACATGTCCCTTGGGTGGGAAGATGTTAAGTTTTTGGTCTTTTCCTTATGGGCAAAAATGCAAAAGTCAAGTTTCTCATGTTAGAGGGGTCTGTTTTGGGAACTTTGAAGTGGGATTTCGCCTAGCAAGTGGATAGTGAGTCAATAAGCCTGGTTTGGGGGACTTGGTAACGGTGAGGGGGAGGTGTATTAAATTTTTTTTTTGTGTTGTTGTTTCGCTTGCCTGCTTGCTTGCTTGCTTGCTTGCTTGCCTGCCTGCCTGCCTTGTTTGTTTGTTTGTTTGTTTGTTTGCATGTTTTTGTTTGTTTGTTTGTTTGTTTGTTTGTTTGTTTGTCTGTCTGTCTGTCTGTCTGTCTGTCTGTCTGTCTGTCTGTCTGTCTGTCTGTCTGTCTGTTTGTTTGTCATTGTTGTTCGCAGTTTTTTGCTTTGCTCTTTGTTTGTTTGTCTGTCTGTTTTTTGTGAGTGGTTGGTGGGTTGGGTTGGGCTGGGATTGGTTGGGTTGCGTTGGGTTGTTTGCACACGCACACATGCACGCGGGTGGGGGGCCCCAACGGCTGCCTTTTCTGCAGCGCTTGTGGTTGTGGACATGGCAAGCAGGATGTCGTTGGATGGTGGCGCAGGATCCAGCGTCACATTCCACCCAACATGCCTTACAGGGGGTGTCCGCCAGATATGGGTGTGAAGGAAACGTTTTCTCGCCAGGCTTACTCCGAGGCCATCGCCTCCTCGCCGGATTTGGTGCTCTTCTGCAACCGCGCCATTGCGCGGCTGAAGCTGGAGGATGGGTCTGGGGCCCGTGGGGCGAAAGCAACCCCCACTCCCAGCCAGGAAGCCAAGCAACCGGTCAACCCAGGCAACCACCCAAACCGTCTCAAATTGAGGGTGCACCGCCAAAATGTGTAATTTCCTGTGGTTTGCCTTTGAAGGCGTGCCATCAACAATTATAAATGAGCGGTGATTTCTTGCCCGCCGTTTTGAAAGTAGGGGGGACAGGGACAGTATTCTTGAAAGTGTGCGCCGTGCCTCGTGCGTGGAAGCTTGCGGAAGGCTTTGCGGAAGAGTTTTTTTTTGCGGAAGGTTCGCGGAACCTCAGTGGTTTTGATATGATTTGTTGCAGTTTTTGTGCTTGGAACATGTTCAAAATATGGGCGGGGGGAACGAGTAGAAGCAGAAAGGTGTTGCTGCATACAACAAGCGCAACGCTTGCTAGCAGAGCAGTTGCCAACACCATGCCAAGAGCATCAAAGCAACCGGCGTTTTTTTGGGGGAAGGCTTGCTGAAGGTTTGCGGAAGCTCCGCGGAAGGGTGACTCCGTATCTGCGGGCAAGTGGCCACATAGCACCGGCCCTATGAAGCCCAAGCCTACGTTGCGTCTGCAACGCAGGCGGAACATGAAGCACTGGAACAAGTTTCTTGCCGCCCCAGCTCCATGAAAGCCAGTAGCTGAGTAAACTACTCGCCAGTCAGAAGGAAGGACTTAGGGTGCGAGTAGGAGTTTCACTCCCGACAGCTGACACAAGAACCACAAGAAAAAATGTCATTTGCCGAGCGGACCCTTGTCTGCAGTGGAGCGAATGATAAAACACAAAAATATGTTCAGGTTGACGTTCTGGATGATGGACAGGTGCGGGATGTCGGATTCGTTGATGTCCAGTGGGTGCCGAGATCCGTTCAGCTCATGCAAGGGATGTAGACAGGGGAGTTTCACTCTGGTTGATCCTTGGCTTGCATTGTTTTTGGTCTTTGTTTTGTGTTGTTCTGTTGGGGTCAAAATTGAGGTTAGGGAGTCTTGGAGATGTTGCTCTTGTTCATCATGAGCAGAGAGGCCAGCCGGATCATGTCTTTCTGGGGTTCTGATCTGCAAACGTTTCACACATGTTCAAGCACAGCACCCCCTTTGCTCTTTAAGCATCACAGCTGCCAGGGCCTCGTGCTTTCTCAGGGCTCGTAAGCAGCCGACTGAGCTTCGTTTATAAGCTTTGGCCCTGAGAGCTTGCTTGTTCTTAGGGGTGAGGGCATAAGGGATACTGGTGCTAATCTTATTCCCAGTGTATTCCCAATGAAGATGGGCTTCAGTTTCCATTCCTTTTCAAACCCAACCAACCATATCTCTGCCATATCCCCCATCTTTTTTTGATTGTTTTTCCAGCCCCTACAAGAACATCGACCCTCCACATCCCCCACATCCCCCCACATCCCCCCACATCCCCCCACATCCCCCCACATCCCCCCACATCCCCCATGTCTCCCCCCCCCCCCCAGGACGGCGCAGGGGCGCTGGCCGACTCCCTGCAGGCAGTGGCCCTGGCCAGGGGCCCCAAGCGCCCCATGCGCGACAAGGCGCGGGTAGGATGTCTCAAGGTGCCACGACTGGTGGTAGGTCCCTTGATCCGTGCACCCCTCGTAAGCTTTGGATTAGAACCCTAGTCTAATCCGGAAACAAAGTTATGATGTATGATGTACCCATCAAAAACATAAGCTCAGGTGATATCCCGAACAGCATGCGGTGCTCTTTTCAGTGCTCGCACCACTTCGCAGCCCTCGCAGAACCTCGTGGAACCCTCGTGGAACATAATATAACAGATTCAATTGCGCCTTTCGCTGTTGAGTTGACAAATGCAACCACTGCCTTGAACAATTCCCTTTTTAACTCCTTACTAAACAAATTGCGATGTTGCTGGTGCCTGGCAAAGGGTGGGCACCAGGTTGTTGTTGGTGTTTTTATATTATATATATATATATATATGTTTCAGGCCGTGGACCGCCCCCCCCCCCCCCCCCCCTTCCCCCCCCCAACCACCCGCCCTGTGGGGGTTGGGGTGGGGGTGGAGTTTGGGTGGTTGGGTGGGTGGTTGGGGGTTTTGTTTGGGGTTGGTTTAGGGTGGGTATAGTATAGGGTTGGTTTATGGTTTGAGGTTGTTTTAGGGTTGGTTTAGGGTGGGTTTAGGGTGGGGTTAGGGTTGGCTTAAGGCTGATTTAGGTTTGGTTTCAGGTTGGTTTACGGTGGGCATAGGGTTTACAGTGGGTTTAGGTTTGTGTTGGCTTAGGGTTGGTTTAAGGTTGATTTAGGTTTGGTTTAGGGTTCGAGTTAAGGGTTAGGGGAGTAGGATTGGTTTAGGGTTGGGGTTTGGGGGTTGGATGTGGGTTGAGTTGTCCTACGTGTCGGCATGCAAGGGTGCGAGTTGAGGGGCTCGAGGAGACGGTCTGGGGACCGTAGCAGCGGGGTGTGGGGATCCGGGTGTCTGGGGTTGGGCGGGGGGGGGGGACCCTACCCTTTGGGGGGGGGGGTAGCGAGGCAATTCTCTGCGTGATGGTGGGGTGTCATGTCAGTGCCGGCCGAGCGGTCGGTCGGTCGGTCGGTCGGCTCGTGCCTCATTTCCACCCTAAGCCAAAGGAAACCCACTCTAAAGAATGAGCCTAAACAACCTAAGCCACAAACGAACCCTGAGCCGACCCTAAACCAATCCTAAACCCGACCCTAAACCCACCCTACATACAAATCCACCGTAAGTCCACCCTGAACAAACCCTACATCAGACCTCAGCCAACCCGAAAGCAAAACCAAACCATAAATCCAGCCAAAGCCCACCAACCCTAAACAAACCTTAACCGCGCCTTGACACCACCCCAAACCCACCCTAAACCAGCTGTAAGTCAGCCCCAAACCAACCACAAACCAGCCCCAGGCCAATCCACATCAGAAACCATCCATAAAGCCAGAGCCCTAAGCCATAATTAAACAACCTCAACCCACAGACCCTAAACCTCACCTAAACCAGCCCCAAAAAGCATCCCAAACCAAGCATCCCAAATCCACGCCAAACCCACCCTACAGACACCCTAAGCCTGAACCCACCCCAAACTAACCCTGAAACAAACTAAACCTGTTGCATTTTGGAAACAAGCCTCCTCAGCAAAGCGAACCTTCTGTCAACTTTGTGGTGTATTGAAAGCAAGCTCTCTTCAAACATGTGAACCCTACGCAGACCTCTTTTCTTTTTTCTGGACGAAACCAGAGCACAGAACTTCCCCGCTTTCGTCCAATTTTGCTAGGTGCCAGGAGCTCGGTGGTATTTGTTTGGTTTCCCTTTAAAACCACCCAAAAAAGGGTACTCTCAAAAAGATCCCATTCCGATTCAATTTGTGCAGACCTTGTGGCAGGCGTGGCTGCGCCTGGGTCAGTGCCTGGGCTCAAAGGAGGCCGCCTTTGCAATGGCCATGGCAGGCGTCGGGCGGGTAGTTGGACTCCCAAGAATCGGACGACCATCCACCCACCAAAAGCTGGCCACACCACCAACCAGCCAACCGACTGACCCACCAACCAACCAACCACACACACATCCACCCACCCACCCACCCACCCACCCGCCCGCCCGCCCGCACCCACCCACCCACCCACCCACCCACCCACCCACCCACCCACCCACCCACCCACCCACCCACCCACCCACCCACCCACCCACCACCCACCCCACACCCACCCACCCCACCCCACACCCACCCCACCCCACCCACCCACCCCACCCCACACCCACCCACCCCACCCACCCACCCCACCCACCCACCCCACCCCACCCCACCCCACCCACCACCCCACCCCACCCACCCACCCACCCACCCACCCACACCACCCACCCACCACCCACCCACCCACCCACCCACCCACCACACCACCCACCCACCAAACCTTCCAACCTTCCAACCTTCCAACCTGCCAGCCAAGCCATGCGGCCTTCAGCCATGCGCGACTCGCAGCTTGTGACTCGCGAGAGGAGCGACACCTCAGCTCCAAGACGTGGCGGCGCAGCTCTCTGAGGAGGAGCTGGCGAAGGCGGACGGAAGCCACCGGTGCCAACCCGGGCCGTCCTTCAACTCTTTGTGGTTGAAAAGCAAAAACCACCTGGTAACCAACGAATCCAAGGAGGTTTGTCCTCTCAACATTTCATTGCAATATCTCAAGACTGGCCCTAGCATCCCAGTGTTGATGACACCATCCCAACAACTGTGAACAACTGTTTTTTTGGGCTCTTTCACATTTCGAGGGGTTCTCAAATTACTTGTGGTGGTATAATTTTCCTTCACACCTCTATAATTGGTGAGTAAAGCATTGAGGATCTCTCTTGCTACATTGGACCCAGCAATGTGGCAAGTTTCTCCTGAAATGGTAGGTGCTCCAACTTGGGCTGTAGAGCCTTGGGCATCCTCATGATATCTATGGCGACATACATTTGCACCAACACACGTTCACCCAAGAGTCCCCAATACAACATCAGACCCAATAGGGCACCTCTGAAGAAATGGTCGTTTGCTTTCTCCTTCCTTCAAAAAACATCCTTTTCGACACTTTGCGACAAGCTGCATATGCTCGGCGTTTGGCGGAGCAGATCCCCTATTCAAAAACATCCAATTTTGCTGGCCAAATTGTCGATAGTTCCCACTTCATGCATCTCAGTAAGCCGGGGCTGCTCGCCCATTCCCATTCCCCGTTGTGCCGATCAAATGCCGGATGCTTTCCATGGGTGTAAATTTCGCTTCGCCTTATACGTGAGTGAGGTGTGGGGGAGCGTGGAAGTGGAGGAGCAATGGAAACCAAACAAATCCGCCTCCTAGCAACCTAGTACTTGCACCACCTATTTTGAACAGCTGTCTAGATCTGTGGCTTGGATGTGGAGTCAGCTTGAAATGAGCGTTCGAGTCCAATCACCAACTGCTCAAAGTCCGCTGGGCTATTTGTGGGGCTTGTGTGTGAATTGTTCAGTGAGGGCATTTTCCCAGCGAAGACATATCAGTGGGTTGCCCATGCGGTCAGGTGGAAGTATGGCTGAAGGAAGGCCGATGCCCTGGCATCGAGGCGGAGACGTGTTTCCTTCACTTACATGCAAACACCGCGCATGCGTTACATGATCTCAGCCGTTTAGCAGGCTCTTGAAAACGGTTTCCAGCTTGCACCAAAGGACTCGCATGTGCATCTGAAAGGGTGATCACTCGCTGAAGTGACTTTCCCCGGCGCGAGTTCCGAATCCTTTCCACATGCTCTCCTGAAACCGCCAACTCCAAACAAAAGCTGCATGATTACGGAATGTCCTCCAAATGCTTTTAACGTGCTTCTCAAATGCTCCAAAATCCCGACTGAAACCAAGCATTCCGCCCGAATGCTGCCCAACTGCAGCGCTGCCTCGACAGTTCAGCAAACAAGGTCTACGTGTTGCACGTCTACATGTGGTTGGATTGGGGACACTGAGGCGCCATTTTCACGCAGGGACTCGACAAGTGAATACTTTTCTGGATTCCCAAGCTGATCCCGTCAGCCTGATGAACTCGCCACGCTTGGTGGCCAGAGCTGCAAATCCTTGAGAATGTCACGACCATTCGAATCAACAAGACTCATAAGAATATCACGCGTGCAGCTGCTTGGGCCCTTGTGTTGCCCTCTCAAGAGTTGAGCTGACACCATCGCAGAGTGCCTTGCCTCCATTGCGCATGAACGAAATAACGTCCTGTTGGCCAATGAAGGTTTCAGTAAGTACGAGCGCAACGCTAGAGCTCAACTTCACTCGCCTTCAAACTGTTTCTTTGTCTGATGTGTATTGATGACAAGGCCCTGAAGGTCCAGAGACCTGTCGTGACCACTCCGAGCACGTTCCCCAATGGCACAACCCTACTGTTCCCCAATGGGTGAATTCTCCACTCTAGTGTACGGGCCTAAATAATTAGAATGTGGTTTGTGGGGTACTTCAACACCACTCCTAGTTCATTTGCCCCTTATGTTGCCCCTTTCTTTGAGCAACCCTGAACAATTCTCTGATACCACCCTCCAAAGAGAAGATGTGTCAGAGCAGACACTTTGCAGAACATGGAAAAAGATGGCCCGATGCCCAAAAGGAGTCTCCTCGAAAGTTCTCCGGTTCCATGTTCTGGGGAGTCAATTGGCACTTGAGCCATCAACACCAGCTAGGTCGCCCTAAGAAATGCGCCAACCACACACGGACGTTTGCAGGGGTTTCCGTTTTGTTTTTCTTCTTCTTTTTTTCTCCTTTTTTGTTTCTTTTTTTTTTTTTCTTCTTATTCAATATTTTGCATCCGGAGCCCCGCAGGCCCAGCTTCCGGCGAAAGCGCCAAGGCCCAGTCTTAGCTTTGGCCAGGAGGAGCATTTGGCAAGGGGAAAGGGCCATTTGGGTGTAGGGGACCGCAGGTTTTTAGTCCACTTTTCCATTTACCGGGCTTGCATTTTGGGCCGATTCCCTTTTTTGAGCCACACCCTTTTGGGTTCATCACCTCCCACCATTCAACCATTTGTTGGTCCTGGCAAGTTTTGCAGCTTGGTCGCTGCAAAACCTAGGAAACCTCTGGCTCAAAGTTGCCGGAAGTGTTTTTTTTTGTGATGCCACGCCTTCCCACAATTTCTTCAGTTGACACACCCGCATCACACCTCCCACACGGATCTGATTTCGGGCTCGTCCGCAGGAGTGGCTCCGATCTCAATTGGAGTGCCCCCTCTGCTTGGGCCTGCAACTTGGCTTTCGGTTTCTTCCAGGTTTGGATCGCCGCAGAACGCGAGGAGGGTTTCACAAAAGGTCTAGCCTCATGAAGAACTAGCCAGTGGCCGTTATCAGAGGCGTTCCATTTTGTGTGTTAACCACGTCCACTTGCAAACCGCTTGTGAACCCATGCACAATCGAACAGTGTGGCCTGCCCATCTTAATTCTCTCCGTTTAGGAGCTGGCGTGGCATGCTTTCGTTGGCCATGTTGGCCAGATGCCGTGCGTGCGTCGGTTGATGCGCGCCAATAATTCAGCACCTTGTCAACTACGCTTGGGTCTCCCGCCGAGCTGTGTATTTTTCTCTTTGTGATCGGTTTATGGCTTCGCTCCGAGTGTAGAAGTGCATCCTTTTGTGCCGGGGCTGAAAAGGCTTGACACAAAACATATATGTTTCGTCCTAGACTTTGTTCAGCCCACCTGACTTGTCAAGATCAAATCGTGAAAACACGTCAGGGGTGGATAGGGGAGATATTGTCGAGTTTTTGCAAATGGACCGCTTTTCGAGCGGCGGAAACCAACGGCAACAGCCTCATTTTAGGTGTCCCCAACTTGAGCAACCTTCACGGTACCCCATTCTTGTGCGTTTTGTCGAGGGAGTATGTGCGGAGAAACGCAATTTCCCAATGAATGTGTCCATGTCCATTCGGAACACGGAATATGATTTTTGGCACATACGGTGCACAAGAAGTAGCTACAATCAACTACAGTACAACTTGCTATTTGCTCGCAACACATTCTCTCGCTCTCTCTTCCTGAAGCAATGAAAGTGATGGCCTTTGATCTAGCGGAAAGCAGTTGCTAGGGTGCTTTGCTCTGCAGAGTGAGGATTTGGTTCCGGGCTTGAGATGAAAGCAAACATAAGGGGACAATCGTGAGCACACCCAAGAAAAGGAGGTGATGGCGGGTTAGCAGGGATTCGTCCCTGCTTTGCCACGCTTATTTCCGGGTTGGCATCTTGCAACGTCAACTCGTCTTGGGCTTCAGCCCTTGCATTTCGAACTTTTAGAGCTGGTGGCAGCTGGGGTCCTAGATTCTGCCTTTTCGTGATGGGGAGCCATTATCCACGGCACTTGCTTCGTTTCTTTCATTGTCACTCCCTTTGTCATTGCTCGCCTTTCTCAACTTGCGTTGTCATGTCCTTGTACCTTTTCTTTTCGCTGCCTTGTCATTTCCTTTGTCATGCTTCTGTTCCTTCTCTCTCCCGAAACAAGTTTTAGACATGCCAGACAATTTCGTCAAGCCATTTTCTGTGGGTTCCATGCACAGGGTAAAACACGCTAAAGCAACACCCTTTCCATGTAGAGCCGGTTGAGGCTGTGGGAGCCTGCCTCCATTCCCTGCGGGCACACCTTGTGCCGCTCGAACGGGATGGGAGCGGAGCGCTGCTTTTTGTCTTTCCCCATCAGAACGGAACCGCAAAAGTGGCCACTGTGTTTCGCCGGAACCTCTGTTTCCCAGCCCGGGCGCCGTCTCTCTACTCCCATTTAAAGTAGGACTCCCAAGCACTTGCACGCCAGGGAAAGAGTTGCTTGCCCTCGTGGTTAAAAGCAAAGCACCACAACTCAATCAGGGTGGGTGCTATTCAGAAAGCTCAGCCGTGCTCGTTTTACACGCTCTCCGGATTTGAAGATGGTCCGATGGTTGTTGGCATCAGAATGTCTCTGGGTTGACGGTGTCTGGAAACATTTGTGTAACTGTCAAACCGAGCGGCTTTTGAAGGAAACCATAGGAAACGCAGTCATGCGGATGGGGTCCCTAGTTTTGACACCCATGTGGTTTACGAAGCGTCAGAGGCTTTTGACAGGGATGATGCCATCCATTGAAAGGGATGATTTGCACCTGGGCTCTAGACCATTAGGAGTGGTTTCCCAAACCATGTCCCATCGCAGTTCATGGAGAAGGGCTATTTGGGATAGCACACAAATTTTGTTGTGTCGTTAATGCCACCACCATGGATCAGAAGTACGCAGAGCGTGGCGAGGTTTCTATTCGGTGAATTCCAAAAGGGGTCCATGTATTACAAAAAATAACCCTTGGTTGAAGTGTTTTGGGGATAACTATAACCAAACAAATGAAGCCCTGGTTTTGTCCAGAGATTGTCTCTTGATTGACCACAATCTGACAATCACTCAACATGGATCTTTGGGTTTATTTTGATCAGACTCCGAAAAGGGTACCAAACCTACAAAGCAGGCACGCGAGCCCGGCGCTGGGAGGGCCCACTTCACGCACTTACGCAGCCTCGATCGTGATTTCAGCCATCACTGGCCCAGCCAGAAAGCTGGGAGCAGGCAAGCGAAGCAAGCGAAGCCGTCCTCATCACAATTTGCATTCCCCCAAAAGGGATCGCTTCAAGGGGGCCCGCTGATTGCCGGGGCTAGACACCGTGACAAACTTTTCCCGGGCCCAACCATTTCCATTCCCTTGCACCACAAGAAAGGGAGCCCTGAACAAGACGAGCCCTTCCTAATGGGGGCTTCCCCTTCATTTCCTTGAAACTAGGCGGAAAACGGTTGCTCAACGCAGGGCACACACGTCCGCGCGGCATTCGGGCTCTTGTCTCTTCGCTGGAGGCCGGTGTTGTCTGGCGCGGACATTGGACCACGCCTTCGACACCGCCCCCAGCTGTCCCATGTGCCGCAAGGACCTTGCGCCCTACCTGGCCCGGGGACTCGGGGACTCGGGGACTCAGGGAGAGGTTTCCTCGTTTTCTACGCACACTTGCTCGCCATTGATCGAGAAGCTACGTTGCCTATCTTTGGGTCCCGCGGTGCCAGGCCAAAGCAACAGGCTTTGCAGATGGGTTCTAGAGACCCGGGTCCCTCATCCTCTTTCTTTGCTTCTTTCTTCGAGCCAGTGTCGCATCGAGTTATGTGCAGGGTTGGGCATTTGTCCTCAAACCCGGCCCTTAGGGAAACCAACAGAAGTTTGTGTCAATATGGTTTAACCATTAGTCATTTTTGAGCAAGGTAACCCAACCCTCGGATCGATTCCCGTTGCATATTTTGAGAAACATCCACATCCCCGACCAAGCAAGACGCGCACCTTTTGCTGTCCCGCAAGGGTCTCTACTAGGAAGCCCAGTGAGAGCACTGCTTGCTGTGACGTTTCTTAAGATTGATTCCCCTGAACATGGTTGGTGTTGTTTTGGAGGGGTTCTCTCCCCCCCTTTTTTTTGTTGGGGGGGCAGGTTGAAAGGAAATCACGGAAAACCACTTGCGATACAGGGCTGCCTGTTGGGTCGAGCTTTGAGGGCACCTGTGGGAACTTGAGGCTCCTATGCCCTCTATATACGCACCGCGTAAAGAGGGCTGCCTTCGGCACAAACGAATCATAGCCACGGGAATCCGAACCCCTGTACGTTCCCTTGTTCCTTGTGTAAATATGGGTCTTCTGCCCCAAAAACAAGGGCTTCTCCTCGAAAAGATCTTCACACACTGACAGAAAAGGCATGACTTGACTGCACAAGCTGGGGTTTTTGACTCTTGCAATTCAGCCTGCGTTAAATTCAGACTGAGGATGGACATGAACCCCGGAATGAACATCTACTGTGTAGCTTTGGAGAATATGTTTTATACTCTCCTAACTTGAACACCAGAGAATCCATTTCTTGAGCAATATGGAAGACCCAGGACTCGATGGTGTTCTCTCTACGAATTTCAGATGGCAATGATTTTACGAGGGGACCACCTAAGTGATTGGTGGACATGAACCCCCTAAGCAATGTCCACCAAAGGGTCAGTCATACCCAGATCATGGCCCATCGAATGCCTGGCTTGAAGAGAGGGGAACACCATTAACATCAGACGTGAGATGTGGTGTTTCGCGTGCTAGGCGTGGCTTAACGCGCGGGCCCGTGCTCAGCGCGTACACGGGGGTGCCCAGATACCAGCGCCATGGATGCAAGCACTTTTCAGCCGTTTGGGTTTGGAATGCGAGCAAGCTTCTAGTTGTTGGGATTTGAACATGAATTGGGTATCCACAATGCGTTGTGCCCGGGCTCTGCCCCTTTTTCACAGGTTCTCGACTTCGGTTTCAAAGGCAACACCTCCCCAAACTTCGACTGACCAAGCTGGGACGGCCTTCCATTCGAGCGTCACGTGGATCCTAAGCCCCTCAGATCTTTTGGGCTTCATGTGATGTTCCGTTAAGCCTCCAAAAGGTTTGTTTTTCTGATGGGGAAGACGTAGCACACAAAAGACCACAACAACAAAGTAAAGGCTTTTGATTTGTGGACTGATGAATAAGCAATCTTTTGCTCCACATCTCGGGTCAAAGTCAGGTTCGAAATCCCCGGCTCAGGGAGCGTCTCAGAGAGTTGAGTGTCGATTGTTCCTGGTGGGGGTTTGCAAGGACAAAATACAGAAAAGGCACTCATTTTGTTTTTTGCAGTCTCTGGCAGAAATTGGATTGTAGAGGTCAAACCGTACATGCTATTTGGGAATCATCCCCGGAGGTCAAGTTTTTGCAGCAGTTCGCAAGCCTTTAAGAAACTTTCTGCGAAGCGCTTGAGTCGTGGACCAAACCTCCTATATCCAACTCCGGCCGAGGAATCCCTGAATGAATCAGCCAGTGAACATAGACTCTAGGGGTCGTTTTGTCTTCGAAGCTCTTGGCAGCAACATGTTTCGGTCATAGGAACCTTTTGCAATCGAAGAGAGGCCCTACGTCGGTGAATGTAGAAAGATCAATTTGCCCACGTACATCCAGGTTGTTTTGTTTACCACAGTAGTATGTAGCCTGGAGAACCATCATGTAAGACCTGCGAGTGGAGGAAACCTGGTGATCCAACATAGGCAGTACTATCATCTCGTTTGCTTACCATTGTGAAGGGAGCCTGTTCCCTTTAACGCGGTGACAACCCTACACTATGTAGGTGTTTTTTCTTCAAGGATGCCCCGTGCTTGTCGAAGCGTACACAATCCAGAGGGTTTGGGATGGTTTGGGGGGGTTCCTGGCGTGGATGGACAAAATCCTGCGCCAGTACCAACTGGCGAGAAGATCCACAGTGTGTTTGAACTAGACTTCTAAGAGGAGCCACAAACAGGTTGTCCAAACTGGCGTGTAAACCATAGGTGTTTGGGGCTTATGGGAATTGTCAGCCCTCATGTCTGCATCTGCTTCTAGGTGGACAAGAAGATCGCGGCCATCATTGAGCGGTGCTTCTCTGAGAAGGAGAATCTGGGACGCAATGGGCAAGCGTTTCAACTGTGTGTTTCTAAACACGGTGGACACCCTGTTGCCTGGTATTTAGAAGACCACCAGAAGGACACCAACCATTTTGGGTGTCCCTGATTCCATATGGGAATGATGCGTTTTCATAGCTCAATCCCTGAGTTCCTGAACCGTATACTTTAGTGGTTGCTGTGGTCATGCTCCGGGCACACTTCAAGAGGTGCTGTACTGGACTTTGCACTTCTGGGAAGACCATTTGAGCGGAACGCAAGAGTTCGGGGGCACGTGTGTGGCAAATCCCCTCGGAGATGGTGGACATGAAGCCACGTAAATGGTCTCCACCGAAAGGTCCTCAATCGACAGTCAGTAGCAAAAAGCAACAAATATTTTGCAACATGCCCGATTGCACGTGTGCTTGCTTCGGATTAAATGATGTTTAAAGGGGAAGGGGGAAACATAGTGAACCTGAAAGGCTGCGAAGAATCTCCTTGTTTCGCCTTGCACTGTGACCTGTCACTTCGCCGTCAGTTGGGTTTGACAGGTAAGTTGTACCTTGCTGTCCTCACTCCATGTTATCACTGTGCCCCTCGTGCTTTGAAACGCCTCCGTTGCATTTGTTCCTCTTGAAGCATGTGGTCTGTGTGTGTGGAGAAAGTACTGGCCCTCTCTTATACGGGAGCAAGAGCAGGTTTGGGAGGGGGCTGTCGAGGTTGCGTTAAGGCTTGTGTGCCGGGTACTGGGGGTCAGGGTCTGGTCAGAACACGATATCGCATTGCCCTGCAAGCGATGCGCAACGCAAGTGGACTTGTTCTCGGTACTGATCATCAGTTGCTCTTGGGGCATGTTGGACACTTCGTAGGTGGTGTGGCTCTAAAACAGCGGTCAGAGATTAGTATAGCAAGCTCGGGGAGACTGCGTTGCCAGCCCTTGCCGGGCTTTCATAGGGGTGGAGTACTCAATGCAACTGGTAGTGTGGTCTGTGCTGGGATGCTTTTGACCCAAGCGAGCCTTCCAGTTTCAAACCGTTCTGCCCTAAGCCCGCGGAGAAATAGCCGGACCCGGAAAGAAGCAAACCCATGCGTGGCTCGAGCCAAGTTGCGCAGCTTGGATGCGCTTGAAAGCCTCGGTTCAATCTGATGTCCCGGTTTATTCTGTCGTTTTGGACCCAGGGCCCATGGCGACGTTCCCAAGGGCCTGGGCGGGTGGCCATGGAGATCCATCCTGTGAGAAAACTGGAGCTGCCCTGCTCGGAGAAAGAGCTGGAGGGGCATACATCTCCATTTTCGCTTTCGGCCAGCTTTTGGCCACTTCCGTGACCGACTCCAGACCTACCCCGTGGTAAGGCGCCTGGAGCGGGAGGCGCAGGTCCGCACAGCGGAGGCGGAAGCGGATGGCCGAGACTTCTCTGCCGGAGCCCCAGTCGTCCTGAGACGAAGATGCAGATCCTTTGGGGAGATCCAAGTCTTCTATCAGGTTTTTGGGTCAACACCGTTTTGGGATCCCATTTGGGGGTAGGTGAATTCACCACCCATGTTAGAACCCATAGTGGGGATTAGGATGTTCACTGGGGGTGCGATTTGGATTGTGACCCATGGCCCTGTATGGGGGCGGGGGGGGGGAATTCTTGTGGTCGCCATTGGCTTTCCTTCAAAAAGCGCAGCCCGGTGTCCTTTTTGTGTAGGAGGCCACGAACCCCGAATGCAGACAGGTGCAACCCCAAAGGCATTCCCAAATACAGCACCAACCCACAAGAAACTACTCCAAAGATATCCCCAAAAGCATCCCCAAAGATACCCCCAAAAGCACCCACGCGGACAAACGCTAGGACTTCCCCAAGCCCTCACGACAAACCAAAGACATATCAAGCACCATTCCCCCAAAAGCACTGGAAGGAGATCAGGCGCGAAAACACATCTTGAGTGGCACCGTGGTGGCCCCAGCGCGCCTTTGCGCCCGATTCACAGCGCCTGATGAGAGGTTTCCTTTGGACACCTCAAGGTGCCAATGAAAAGATTGGTTTGGGTTTTTTATTCTGTGACCATGGTCATGAAACGCCATGGTCACCAGTAGCCTTCAAACGCCCTACGAAGCAGTTGCTCAAACACGGCCATTCCTGGCTGATATGGACCTTGTCAGGCCATGCACGGCGCCATTTGCCTTCTCTTTTGTTCCCCAAACAGCTAAAAGCTTTGGGGTCTCAGCCCAGAGAGACTGCGGGGTGGTCCGGCCACGGGTTCCACCAGGGTTGCACCAGGGTTCCGCCAGGGTTCCGCCAGGGTTCCACCAGGGTTCCGCCAGGGTTCCACGAGGTTCTGTGAGCACCGTATGCTGTTGGGGATATCACCTGAGCTCATTTCTTTTTTTCTTGGGGGGGGGCTTTGAACGAAAGGGTGCGACACCACTCTCAGAAACCGACATGTTGTGTGGCCATCAGCAACCACTTGTCTAGCTGATTGGCTTATGTTGTTTTACAGGGTTTAGGGGGTCTAGTATTTTGGACCGCGGGCAGTATTCTTGTTGGGATTTGGCAACACCTAGCCACCTGAACCATCTTGCGAAAGACATAGGGACCCGAACTTCAAGCAGATCGGGGGGGGGGGGGGGCGGGGGGTAGATGCAACATGTTGATACATTTTGGACGCGGCCAACCGGGGTTTTTCAATTCCATTCCAGTGGATTTCCCCTCTGAAAATGCCTGGGTTGGAGCCAGGGGCAAGGGAAAACAGGGGCACCTGCCGGCCGGGTTTGGTTTAGGTGCCGATCTTCATCTGCTCCATGGCTATGCCGTCAGCGCCCAGGCTGCAGCCCTCGAAACATGTGAATGGAAGGCTCAATGGGGAAAGACGAGAATATGCGATGTACAATTTGGGTGTAAACATTGTGCAATTATTTCTCAAAATAGGGGAAGCAATGTGTCCAAGTTACAATTATTTTAGAGGTTGATTTCCCATTATTTTCAAGCATCGTTCTTCCCAAACACCGGCCGTTTTCCGTGGTTTTCGGAGGTTTTCCGGAAAGAAATCCCTGGAAAGAATAGGACGGTTCCCCCAGAAATGTACGACATTTCTCAAGATAGGGGCCCCGATTGGTGCGGCTTTGCAGGGCAACCAAAAGCAAACCAACCACCTCAAAGGGCCCCAATAATTTCGAGAAATTTAATATCCATATGCGTATGGGGACCTTTTCCGGTGAGAGCTTTATTTTGGTGCTTGCAGCTCTTTTTGTACCTTGGAGCACTTTTTGCACGGCTTTTCCAAAAGGCGAGAAGGAACTTGGACCCATTGAGACAGCCAGGTACACTTGACGCTTTTTGCGGGCTGGTTGGCTGGTCTTTGTCTTGCCTCCCATGTTTGGGTGACTTCTATTCCAAAAAGGAAACAAACATCTGAGGCGGGTTTGTTGGGGAAGGACACCTGGAACCGACTCTAAACCTTCGGTTGCCTTTCGGCTGTCTTAGTCTCAAGCGAGCTCCTTCTCGTCCTTTGAAGAGGACTGATCGATTCAACGAAAAGTTTGCAGCCTGGTTTTGCGTTTTTTTTTGCTTCGAGGTGGCGTGCCCGTTGCACATCTTCGAACCCCGGTACAGGCGCGCCGACTTTTGGCACCGGCAGGTGTCCCCATTTCAAGCGGATGTCCTGGATTCAGAGTGCCCGATTGCACCAAACACATTTTCAGTAGTTTGACTAAAGCACCCATGTGGCCTGCCCCTGCGCTTTGCGGCTGAAGCTGCAAATGCGACTTCAGGAGTTCAGTCAAGCTTTTCGCCGAAGCATGTCCAGACCGCAAGAAGCTGCTACCTTGCAAAGATGATTCATACAAATGCATACATCACCTTCTCTGGCTTTGGCAAAGGGAAGCTGTCCAATTGGATTGCGTTTCCTTCTTTCAGCTTTCAGCCCTATTCCAGGCTCATGATGCGGCGCTGCATCGACTCTGGGCAGCGGCAGTTTGGCATGTGCCGGGGCCCCGAATCAACCCACGCTACCCAAGTTGACGGCTGATAATTTCTGGTTTTCTGTTGACTCGGCAGGTTTTGCTACTGAGAGCCTTTGTGGTAAGTCAAGCATGTATTTCGCCGTCTTTTGTACTTGACAGGATCACACGATTTTCAAACGTGTGCCTCCTTTGACTGAGGGCTTGTTCATGCTCTCCTCGCTTTCCGAGGGACCTCACGGTGTCACGCAGTTGCCCACATATCGACCTTTACGACCATCTTGACCAAGCTTCTCTGAGCGTGAGCCATGCTAAAGCCCGGGGTTTCGCCTCTTTTTTGGAGGGAAACCTGAAGGATGAAACGTGTTGACCTGCTTTGGGTCCCAAATATGGTCACATACTTAGACACATGCACCAACGCAGTCACCTAAGCAGACACACAGACGCAGCGCACCTTGTGAACAGCGCACCTTGTGAACAGCGCACCTTGTGAACAGCGCACCTTGTGAACAAGTTGGTGGCTCTCTTTGGGTTTTGCCTCTTTAAATAAGCTCAGGTGATATCCCCAACAGCATGCGGTGCTCGTTTTAGTGCTCGCACCACCCCGCAGCCCTCGCAGAACCTCGCAGAACCTCGCAGAACCGCGTGGAACCCTGGTGGAACCCTGGTGGAACCCTGGTGGAAGCCTGGTGGAACCCTCGTGGAACTATCGTGGAACCTTACCTCAGGGTCGCCCCGGACCACCCCGGAGCCTATCTGGGCTGAGACCCCAAAGCTTTCAGCTGTTGGGGAAAAAAGCAACTAAAACACCAGGGATACCCGCACACGTGACATTGCTTTGGATGTTTTGCCACCGTCAGGTCTCTTCCCGGGAGCTCAGCCGGCGCCTTGGGGGGTGGAAGGGCAGCGTTTGGCCAAACAGCGCCCGGCCTGGGGTGGGGTCAAGGGATTTTGTTTTTGCTTGCTACCGGCTCGAAAATCAGGAATCCCGGCAGTGACAAACGATTGAAACTTTGGAGAGACCGTGTCTGAAAGCCCAGGCAGGCTATAGGCTCTGCTCAATCACTTGCGGTTGCTACTGCTAGACAAAATCCGCTTCGCACCCTGTAGGGATGGAAGCCCTATGAACACTGGCTGATAAATCATCGGTTTGGAGTTGGTTGGATTTGTTTATAGTTGGCCCTGATGGACACTTGGAGTTGGTTGGCTTGCGTTTGACGAGTCGAAACTTAGGAGTTCGGATTTATTGGCCAGGTGTGGGGTTGGTTTGATGCTAGGCGTGGTTGTGCGTTGCTTTCAAACTGTGTTACGCCATGAGAGTGGGTTGGCTGACTTAGATTTGGTTCAGGTTGTTCAAAATCAATCCATCCTGCCAGATGGTCGCGTTTTCTCTTATGGCAGTGGTGCCCGACGGATTGTGGGTTCGGATGGGGCATGCCTCAACTGGAGCAGCCCAAGGACGGAAGCAGAGAAATCGGCCCGTGCCGCCTTGCGAGGTATGGCACGATGCTCCACATCGAAAGCTTCAACCAGCTGCCGGACGGGCGATCCCAGATCAAGACATTGGGCACCAGACGCTTCGAGGCACCGAAACGGTTGGGAACATCCCCACAAACATGGGGGTGATGAGACACACCCGCCCTTCCCACACGCATGGGATGATTAGACACATTGAACAAATAGGGGGAACCTTGGTGGACATGAATTCTGCCAGATTTACCATACAGGGTTAAACATACCCATGTGGAAGAAGTGTCCCTAAAGGGACACTAGGCCAACTTAATGCTTGCCGAGTTGGGCATCCTGTCAAGGGGAACTCTTGGCATCTGAGCTTCAGCGTTGGATGATTCACCGGATCGTATGGGGCACGACCCTTTGCAGGTTCTGGAGTGG
The DNA here is from genome assembly GCA_963377175.1 of Effrenium voratum. Lineage (NCBI taxonomy): Eukaryota > Dinophyceae > Suessiales > Symbiodiniaceae > Effrenium > Effrenium voratum. The sequence continues at coordinate 297,273 of CAUJNA010003743.1, read as the reverse complement.
GGTGAGAAGGATGGCCCCTTGGCGCAGAAAGTGAAGGGGGAGTCCACTTGGATTGAACGCATGTCGACAATCGGCCTTACAAATTAACGTAAGATGGCGTGTCTCCCGGGCGCGTCGGCTTTTGTTTTATCTTTGGGGTGGAGTGGGCTGGGGCTGGAATTGGTGGGGACGAGGCTGGGTCGTGGCTTGTGAATGGGATGGATGGGGACTAGAGACGGAGGCAGGTTGGAAGTGAATGGAGGCTGAAGGTTCGGGTCATGTGTTGAGACATGCCGAAGAGGCATTTCGAGACATAATCAGGAGGGGGTTCATTCTCTGAAGCATCACCATTTCTTCTTCCGCGATCCCGTGGAATGTGCATCAACTTCGCAGCCCGCACACGAACGAAGGCACAACCGAACAAAATCAAACAACAAGGCGACTAAGAAGAAGAAAGCAAAAACAAACAAACAATCAAACAAATAATCAGAAGCATTTAAACAAAAGAAGCAATGAAACAAAGAAACCAAGAAACAAAGAAACAAAGAAACACAGAAACAACGAAGCAATGACACAAGGAATCAAGCACACACACATGCACACAACGGAGAACCGACCAAGCAAACAAACTGGCAAGCAAGCAAACTTGCAAGCAAGCAAACAAGCAAGCAAACAAACGAGCAAGAAAACAAACAAACAAACCCATCAAGAAAACCAGCAAGCAAGCGCGGAAGCGAGCGAGCGAGCGAGAGCAAGCAAAGACCCAGCCACCGACGCACCCCACACCCCACCCCACACCCCACCCCACACCCCACCCCACACCCACCCCACACCACACACTCCACCCCACACCCCACCCCACACCCCACCCCACACCCCACCCCACAACCCCACCCCCCCACCCACCCCACACCCACGCCCCACACCCACACCCCACCCCACCCCGCGCCCCACAGGGAAGCAACAAGTTTCGAAGTTTTCCCTTGACTGCGCCGTTTGCAAGGAGCCTTGGCTGCGCTCTCTAAAGAAAGCCCGGATCCGGGTCTCGAAGCATTTTCTGGCAAACCTGCTGGCTCCAAAACGTTCGGGTTTGGCCGGCGGCTTGCAAGTTTCTTGTTGCTACGGCGTGTCCTTTGCGATAGGCTCAGATTTCCGCAGGCCCCTTGCCAAGCAGAGCTGCGCCATGGGCGCTTCTCCGGCCAAGGAGGCCCCGTGCTATTACTGGAGCCGAGGCGAGTGGCTGTGGGACTGGGACTTGGACGCGGGCGTCCATCCGCTGCCAGTGTTGATGTGAGGCCCGCGGAGGGGTGGCGGGGCTGATGGGGATAAAAACAGCAAGTGTCCTGGCAGGTGGAAGAAGGCTGGTGGCTGCTGAAGGCAGACGGAAACCTCACCGAGGTGTGCTGGGAGGGCCCGGTTCCGCCGACGTGGGCGGAGTGGGAGGAAGACCGCCAGTGCCGCAGCTGGCACTGGCTGCAAATTGCGGCCGCGGCCCGCGAGCTTTTTTCAGTGGAGCTGGCGGCAGAGGTGCACCGCGCGGGCTTCGGGTGACTGGCCGCGCCGAGGCCCCGGCGGGCGGGCCTAGAAGGGTGAGTCATGGACGCCGCAACCGGCTGAAACAACGTTGCTGTCCAAGTTAGGGAAGGGAACCTGCAGTAGTTTTGTGGCCAGAGAAGGGCAAGAGGGCGGTGAGTTCCGGAGCGGGGGGTCAGGCAAGACGAAGCGTTTGGAGACTCGCCCGCGCCCGGCCCAGGAACTGCGGCGCGGAGGATTGCCCGGCCCAACGCGGCCGGCGGCGGCCAAAACAAAGGAGAGGCACGCGCGGATGGGGCATCTGACTGCGCATGACTTGACATTGCAGGCAGTATCTTTTGGCACGACTTTGCGTATTTTCCGGAGCATTTTGGCTAAAGAAGGCATTCGTAGAGGCGGGCATCTACTCGATGCCCGGCCGGCCACTTTGCGTGGCGACCCCGATGCGTGGAACGCATGGACCCCTGGTAAGGGAGAATATGTGGAAATGAAAATGCTGGATGGACTCTTCGCCCCCCTAAGGGACAGCTGTGCTCCGCATTGAAGCCGTGGAACCCAGAGCCAGAGCTGGGCAATGGCTTACAGCTGCGATTGTGGCAGTGTCGGATCCCTACTTGCAGTGGTGGATCGATGAAAGACCACAAGCCTCTGCAGATAGGGTCTACACTTTCCACATTTGTGAAAGGCCTGCTGACCAATGCAGGGCCACAAAGCGAGACGCGGACTGGGAATTCCCTGCGGAGACAATCCGCAGCCTTACCTTGGGTGACTTGACCAGGGGGATTCCTGAATTCACCAAGTGTGGTCCAGCGGCCAGCGACCTGAAGTGGGACAGGCTTTCGCCCGCTTTCAAGGCAGCGGCACCTCCGGCCAACTCCGAGAGGGCAGATCCGGAACCGAAGGGTCTTGCGGGGGACTTGGCGGACCTGGCCGATGACCTGGCGGAGCCCGGGCGTCCAAACAAGAAAAGGAGAGGCCAGGAGGAGGGCCAAAAGGCCCGGGTGCTTCAGCAAGCAAAGAAGGCCGATGGCGCCAAGCCCCTCCCGCGCAAGAAGAAGAGGCCCAGTCCCTCCGCGGAAGAGGCGTTGGCCAAGAAGCGCAGACAGTGGTGCAAGGCAGAGTCCATCTCCTCGGATGTTGAGTCATGCGCGGCCGGCGATGTTGCACCTTTGTGCGGGAAGGTACGGAAGAAGAAGAAGAAGAAGAAGAAGAAGAAGAAGAAGAAGAAGAAGAAAAAGGCAAAGTCAAAGAAGCTTGACCGTGGTTCGTTTGGGACGGGGGCCAAGATCAGCTATGGAGATTCGAAGGAGTCCTCTGGTAGTGAGTCGTCGGGTTTTCGGGACGCCCCGACCGTGCGGGACCGACACCTAGCTCTTCTGGAATATGCCGAAAGGGTTCCGGGAAGGCTAGCGTCGCATCTTCTGCTAAAAATGCAGACGCTCCTGGCGCGCGCGGGAGGGGCGGGCATGCCCAAGACAGCGGCAGCCGATCCTGTCCCACCGGTGGCGTCGACTTACTTCCAGACGGTGCTGCTGCAGGAGCATCGGCAGAGCATCAATCTGCGGACTGAGGACTCTGGCGTGCGGCCGACATGCTTGCCCACGGATAATTTCCGAGGGACAGTGGACTTGGGCCCAGCATGTGGGACTGATCCCGCGGGCGGGCGCCACCCTGCTGGAGTCCGACGAGGCCCTCATGGCCCTCTCGCAGCGCGTCTCGAGACAAAGCTGAAGGGCAATGGAAAGAGTTGGCCGTCTCCGTGGAACCCGAGCAGAAGGGCAAGCAGAAGGGAAAGAAAGGCAGAGAAGGCAAGGGAAAAGCAAAGGAAGGAGGGGGAGGGGTGTGAGGAGGTCAACTTTGGAGGGATTCCTCTTCCGAAGTTCGGCCGGGCCCCCTGCAAAGGAAGAGCCAGAGGAAGAAAGGCCCTTAGAGGTGGATCCACCCGTGCGGATGGAACTCCTTGAAGAAATGGACTCAGACGGTGCGCCTCGTGGGGCCTTGGCGAGGAGGAAGCTGACCCAGCCTGCGAATGGGGCGAGGACTCTCGTTCTCGTGTGTGGAGCCTTCCGCAGCTCCGCTCTGAAATTGAGAAGCTGCTCAGGAAGGGGCCAACGTGGGCAGAAGTTTGTCTTTGGCTTGCATCGCACTTGCAGTGCTTTCCTTCAAGGCTTGCCAGACTCTCAGGGGATATGGAGGCGACCCACCCCGGTGCCCGACGCTGGGGACACGGATGTTCTGCCCATCAACGTCGCAGCAGTGGCCACTCTTCCTGGGTTGCCCGCCCCACTTCGGCCTATGGTTCAGTCTTTTTCCCTTGGCGCAAACTTCCACTACTGCTGGCGAAAAACCCTGGCTTCGCCCGTGGCCGGGGCTCTTTCCGAGAGGCAGGTTTTAGCTGTACAGTCGACTGGCGCCTGCGCGGAAGACACTCAGCCAATCGGCAACCTCCAGGACGCTCGGGAGGTCCTCAGCGCTAATTTGACTATGCGGGCCACAAAGTTCAGAGAGTGGGTGACATTAAGCCAGACTTGGTCACTGAGGCATGGGCGGTGTTTGGAGAGGCGGCTGCTTGTTCGGCCGTTGACTTTGTCTTTCCCTTCACCCTGATTGGTTTTTCAAAGGCCTGGGAGCAACCCGACCGCTCCAAAAAGGGCGTGGTGCACGCCACGGACGCCGCTTGGGCCCAGGTGGTCCGTGCGGGCTTTGAGCGTGGAATGTTCGTGGCAGTGGACGACCGCGACGTCCCCCGTGACAAGCAGGGCCACCTGATCTTGAATGGTGCAGGATCAGTTCGCAAGGTCAAAACGACAACTGGCGTCAGCCATGAGGTCCAGCGGTTTATTTCCAACCGCGTGCCCATAAACGATTTCTTGCACGAGTTGCTGGGGGATCAGTGCCTTCTACCATACGTGGCCCAGCTCTCTGCACTAGCTCTGGAAGAACAGGACTATATCCTCGTGGATTCGGAAGACCTGACTTCGGCGTTCAACCTGTTTGCTTTGCCCTGCGAGTGAGCCGATTCTTTGCATTTTCCAAGAAGGTGCCTGGCCGCTGCCTGGGTAGCGCCAAGGAGCTTGTCCAACCTGCCTTGCGAGTGATCCCTATGGGGGAGCAGCAGTGTGACAATCATGCAGGTAATTCTGCGCAACCTTGTGTTCACTAAGGCTCAGATCCCCAGAAGCCTGGAAATCAACAAGGTCAAGAAGGTGCCTCGCCGGCATGGAGCCATGCTTTACCTTGACTCCTTTGACAAGGTCCGGGTGCTCAACAGGGCTTGCGTTGATTTGCTCGAGGGCCAGCCCTCGCCCAATCACCAGGCTTTCAAGCAGGCGTGTGAAAGGTACCGGCTGCCTCTCAACAGTGCCAAGAGCCTTGCCGGTGCTGGATCCAGGGAGGAATGCTGGATGGCAAATGGGGGACATTGTCACTCTCCTTGAAAAGTCATCCTTGCCACATTAGGGATGCTGCTGCACCACACTTGGTCCGAGCAGATGCTCCGGCGACGGGTTGGGCTCGCCACCTTTGCGGCGGTGTTCAGGCGGCCCCTTTTCGCCATTTTGGAGGTCGTCTTCCCTCTCATTGAAAAGCTATACGTTTCACTTTCTGCTGCAAGGCTTACCTGCGGAGCAAAGTGTTGCCGCACTTGGTGGCTACGGACGCTTCCTTGTATGGAGGGGAGCTTGCACCGCGCAGGCCCCCAGGCATCCTGAGCCTCCTTCTCCGGTGTCAGATGTAGACATGGAGTGCGCCCACTGCCAAAGCGATTGGAGATGGGAGGCGTGGCGACAGCCGCTCGATTGCCCAGCGCGGTGCGGGCGGAGCTTGTGCTCTTTTGCGTGCTTGCGCCAGCACCGCGCTTATGAGTGCTCGCGGCGCACCTTCATGGTGCCCTCCTTTGTGGAGTTTTTCTCGGGGCCGCATGCCCCGCTGAGTTACGCCATCGCTTTAGAAGGCATTGGAGTGGAGGAGCCTTTTGATTCCATGAGGGACAATGACCAAGATTTTTTCGGCCTTGCGGGCAAGGCGCGCATGGAAGACCTGGAGACCCAGCCTATTGTTGTAGCACGTCACTGGGCCCCTGAGAGCAAATTGCTCAGTTCTGCAAGAGGGCGCCAGGTGCAGCTGGCCTCGGGTAAGTGGATCAATGGGCCACCAGCCGTACGGGACCGACGGCACCCTCTTGGGCTCCCTTGGCCAACGCCCTCGCAGAAATCCGCGGTGAGACGCAGCAACACCATGGCGCAGCGCAGCTTGAAGTTGCTCGCATCGCCGGATGAGCATGTCATTGGGTCCTTGGAACACCCTCGGAATAGCTTCATTTGGGAGTTCGGCGAGGCTTAGAAGGTTCGGGACGACGACCGCTTTTTCATGTCTTGCTTCAGCTTCTGCTGCTTCGGCGGGCCACGCGAGCAGTGGACCGGTCTGCTTCACAACAGCCCGAAACTGCACCGCGCCCTGCACAAACCGGTTTGCCCAGGCCACAGCGGCTTGTTCCACTGTCACGCCTGGTATGAGCGGGACGAACTCATTTTCGCGTCCACGCAGGAAGCCGAGTACCCATGGGAGTTTTGCAGGGCTTACGCGTCTGCTTTGAAAGCAGAACTGCTGGAAAGATATCCTATGGTGCCATCGTCTTTGCGGGACCGCTCCTTGCGTTGGCAGCTTCTTTCGCAGGTGCGCGGCGCTACGCACGGGCTGCGTGCCCAGGAGGTGGCCGAGTCGGTGGTTGACAGCATTTTGCCTATTGCTGGCTCCATTTTCGAAGGTCCAGAGCTGCATTGCAAGTGGCTCCTTTCAAGCGCGCATCGCCGTGGCACAGAGGTTCGCTTCACTACACCGCAGACTTCGGACTCCCTTCGGATGGTTCCGTATCCTGCACATCTTTGGAAGTGGAAAACCGTGGCATGTTACCCGCTTCGTCATGAAGACTCCATCACCACGTTGGAGCTGACTGCTGCCTTTTGTGAAATCAGGCGACACGCACGTTTTTTGCATGGCCAGAACACTCGCTATTTCCATGTCGTTGACTCTTTGCCTACATATTTTGTCCTGGCAAAAGGACGATCCAGCAGTCACCGCCTCAACCGCATCGCACGTCGCATTATGGCAGTCAGCCTCACGGCCAATGTGCAGCCCCTGGTTCTGTGGACACTGTTGGGGTGGAACCCGGCCGACGGGCCCAGCCGCAAACATGCCCCGGTCTACTAGGCTAGGTCATTTGCGATACCAGGGCCTGCGCCACAAAACTGTCTCCGCCTACAAGCGTGCTTTGCGAGTGTTTTTTGCCTACTTGGAGCTTGAAGACCGGCTGTGGCCGAGTTCTACCAAGCTTTTGGATTTCATTCTGGCTGAATTCATTAACGAGCTATTTCAAGAAGGAGAGTCTCCGGCACAGGCAGGCTGTGTCTTATCCGCGCCTGCGGGGGAAACTTTCAACTGCGCAGCAGTATTACAATAACTGGATTCGGGTCCACACCCCTACCCGCGCAGCGCCAATGCCTTGGGTAGTGGTCCGCGCTTTGGCCGAGACCTGTTTGAGGATTGACCTTCCTCGGCTGGCCATTTGTTTCACATTGCAATTTCTTTTTTTTTGCGGTCTTCAGAAATGTACGGGTTGCGGCCCTGTGATATTGCATTGCTCCCCACGCACCACATTGTCATTGCTTTGCCATTTGCAAAAACAAGCCGAGGCAGATTGCAGAGTGTGTCTTTGTGTGATCCCATCTTGGCAAGATGGCTCAATCCCCTCCTTGACTCGTTGCCCAGTGATCGACCAATTTGCCCCTTTCCCCCGCACCGCACCCGAGCAGTTTTCCGGCGGCTCCTCACGTTTCTTCGTTGCAATCACTCTTTTTCCCTTTACAGCTTAAGGCGGGGAGGTGCAACATATCACTGGCAGCGCGCACGAAATTTCGAATCAACCATGATCTTGGGAAGATGGCAAGAGCAACGCACCTGCCGGATCTATCTGGATGAGGCCAGAGCCTTACTCATTCAAGTGGAAGCGTTGGTCTCACGTTCAGAGGTCCTGGTTGCTTTGGCTGATGCTTTTGCCACTAGGGTGGCGAGGTAGGCAAAGCTCTGCTTCTGTAAGTGGGCAATCGCTCCTTCAGGAGGGAAGAGCGGCGCTCATGCTGGCCATCTGCGGGTGAGAACATTCACACAAGGCCCCTGCCAGGAAATCTGCGGTGCTCCGGCGCCGCTCTTGACAGGCATTCGGTCGCCCCCGAGTGAAAAGGCCGGAGCGTGCAAGGCTGGAAAGGGCAAGGAATTGGCAATGGGGCATCTGACTGCGCATGACTTGACATTGCAGGCAGTATCTTCTGGCACGACTTTGCGTAATTTCCAGAGCATTTTGGTTCCTGCCCGACTCCCTCCCAGGCCTCATGTGGGTCATCTCGGCGCTCATGCTGGCCATCTGCGGGTGAGAACATTCACAAGGACCGCCTGCGGGTGGGAGCATATTGCAAGGGTACCCTCTGCGGAGGCGTCTTTTGGCCCTATTTTGCAGGGAGACTTTTTCCAAGCACCGTCTTGGCCCCTGCCAGGAAATCTGCGGTGCTCCGGCGCCGCTCTTGACAGGCATTCGGTCGCCTCCGAGTGAAAAGGCCGGAGCGTGCAAGGCTGGAAAGGGCAAGGGAGTTGCCAAAATATATGAGCGTCCTCGTTGGCAGAGCGTTGTCATTGAGGTAGGCGATGAGGTGAGATTGGAAGGGCAGCGCTGAGCAACTTATGGCCGGGCGTTTGCAGCCATTTCAGCATTTCAGCAAGATCGAGAAGCGAGTCCCCTTTTGCGTTCCCGCATTTCAGGACGGATGCGGAAGGAAGCAAGGGATGTCTTTCTTGCCTCGCGCGCCGCCCTTGCTCGCAGGACCTGGCACTCCATGGCTTCATCGGCGGCGGGCAAGGGCTGTGCAAAAGTTCTGGCTCGACCTCATCTTGGGCGGCAAGAAGAAGATGCCATGGCTCTGGAGCGCCACTGCGCGGCGGCGCTGCTCGCGGCTTCGGCTTGGGAAGCTGTCGCGTTCTACGCGGCCATGCCCACCTCTGCCAAAGAAATCGCGGAGCGCTGCGGTAAGGACGCTGTGGGCGACGGCCGGCGCGCGGCCCGCCTGGTGGCCGACGCTCAAGGCGCTAGCGCTGCACTTGCAGCTGGGCTGTCGGCCAAGCGTGCGGGCTACAGGCCTGGCGATACCCGCACCACACCCCACACCCCACACCCCACACTTCACACCCCACACCCCACACCCCACACCCCACACCCCACACCCCACCCCACCCCACACCCCACACCCCACACCCCACACCCCACACCCCACACCCCACACCCCACACCCCACACCCCACACCCCACACCCCACACCCCACCCCACTCCCACCCAACCCCACCCCACCCCATCCCACCCCACCCCACCCCCACACAGCCACGCAGCGCACGCAGCCCACGCAGCACACATCGCACGCAGCACACGCAGCGCACGCAGGACACGCAGCGCACGCAGCGCCGCAGCACACGCAGCACACGCAGCACGCAGCACACACAGCGCACGCAGCGCACGCAGCGCACGCAGCACACGCAGCGCCGCAGGACACGCAGCACACGCAGAAAACGCAGCGCACGCAGCACACGCTGCACTTGCAGCACTTGCAGCACACGCAGCGCACGCAGCGTACGCAGCACACACACACAGCACAGGCAGCACAGGCAGCACACGCAGCACACGCAGCGCACGCAGCACACGCAGCGCACGCAGCGCACGCAGCACACGCACACGCACACACACACACACACACACAGGCAGGCAGGCAGGCGGGCGGGCAGGCAGGCAGGCAGGCAGGCAGGCAGGCAGGCACGCAGGCACGCAGGCACGCAGGCACGCAGGCACGCAGGCACGCAGGCAGGCACGCAGGCACGCAGGCACGCAGGCAGGCAGGCAGGCACGCACGCACGCACGCACGCACGCACAAGCGCGCACGCGCGCAAGCACGCCCACGCTCGCATGCACAAGCGCGCACGCGCGCAAGCACGCCCACGCCCACGCCCACGCCCACACTCACACACGCCAGCGCAAATTTGCAGACGCAAACACACGCAAACACGAAATCAAGCACAAGGACAAAGATGAACACGACCACAAACACCAACACAACCACAAACACAATCGCGATCACAAGCATAAACACAAAGACAAAGACAAGGAGACAAACACAAACAGGATCTCAGACACACCCACATGCCTACACACACACACACACCCGTCCGCACACACACACACAGACACAGACACAGACACAGATGCTTGAAGCATTGCGAGGGAACAAGTTGGAAACTCGGAAAAATCAACCATGGTTTGTGGTCGGTTCATTTGCACTATTTCGGGCATCCGTGCAAGTGGAAAGCCTAGGCTACGCCACTGGCAAGGTGCGCTGGCTGGAGGACGTGGCCGGCGAGCCCGGTCCCGAGGCGAGCGGCGCGGCGCCGTTTTGGCAAGTCCAAAGGGGGTTGCCCAATAAATGCACCCACGGTTTTCCTTTCAACCAAGGAAGGGAGGTAGGACAGAATCCGGTTCGCGCCAGTTCGTAAGTGGTTTGTCCAAGCATTCAGAGGGCTTGGTGCAGGACTTTGTCCATTCACAATGTGGCCCCTTTCTTGGCTTTCTTTGCTCGGTTTTGAAAAAAGACCAAAAGAAAGCGGATTGAAGGAAACCAACTGTAAAACCGAAATCCGTTGTCGGGGGTTCGAGTCCGTATTGTCCGTATTTAGCAGTATCAGGATGACACATACCCACACACCCTCAAGCAAACATGGCTCGGCCTTAATGGAATGTAGTTTTTTGTTCGGCTGGCTTACTTGCGATATTCGGAGGATCACCCCCAATGCTTGTATCACCGTTTGTTCGACGGGAATCTCCAGTGAATCTTGTTGAACACAAATTGTTTTCCCAACACATAACCAACACAATTCTTCTTTTGCAAGATGCCACCGGCCAATTCGTACGTTAACCCCTCACGGTTAAACGTTTGAGCCATTGATCCCGGGTTGCTGTTGAGCTGAGATTCCTTTGATGGCCACCCCCCGATGATTCATTGACATGAGTTGCCCCTTCCGGGAGAGCCCATGAGTTTAGAAGCAAAATGCTCACTACCTTGTGGTGGGATGGTCATTAGACTTGTCACCAATGAAATTCAGGCACAATCGCGCGTAGGGTTCCATGTAGGAAAGAAAGGAACAACTTCAGGGGGATCCATGTTTGAGTTCAGAAAGAATCAGTCAGCCCCCAAATCTCTCGTTCGAGCTTGAATCTCTTCAAGCATTCCACCCCGAATCTTTGGACATTTGCCTGTAATTCTTCAACCTTGCTCACTTTGAGCCTTTCTTACGTGAAAACTTGCCAACCTTCACCAACTATTGGTTCGCGCACAAAGTTTAGCAGATCAGTTTTGGCTTGGCCTTGCAACACAAGTCGTTCCTAGAGGGCAACGGCAAGAGGCATGGGACGGCCCATCGTGGTGATTGAACGCGCCTTGTGTAGAGTGACCCTTCAACGGGCTTCCTCTCTATGTCATGATTGCTTGAAGAACGCGCAGCCCTACTTACCATTGGGGGGGTCACGGGAAGAAAATCCTGGCCGTCCGTCCGCCCTTTTTCCGCTCTATTTGGCTTTTAACGCGTGCTTCCCTCTACAATAGGCGGCAAATGTAATCACTGGCACTGCTCGGCTATCTATGGGCTCGCCCCACCCAACACGAGGGTACGTGCCACAGACTCGGAGCTCCTTTTGGGAATTTGGACAATGGCTATGGATTTATTGGGAACTACCTCACAAAGGGTTGGCGGACAAAACTTTTCACCATGAAATTTCACCCCCAAACGGACACGAACTTTAGGAGCTTGCTTCCCAAGTCTCACATTGTATCGTCAGATCCACTTCCTGGTCCAAATTCCAAGTGTCCAGTGGCGATTTCCACATGGGATGATTCTAGTCCCCTTTCAGAGATCTGAAAAGGGAGTCCTCCAATCTGCATCTTGCGACCGCCTTGTTTGAGTCGACGGCGCTTCCTTGCAGGCGGCCGCCGAGACGCCTTCGCCGCACCCCTCGGCGGCGCGCCTGCGGAACGCGGTGCAGTCGCTGCTGCAGAAGCTGCCCGAAGAGGCGCGGGGGTTGAACCCCGAGTCCGTGGCTCTGGACACATTATGGTTGTCAAAACGTACCAGTTTTTGACCTATGGCAGTATGAGTCACAATCAACACCCGGGTAGATGAAGGTTAGTAAGGGCCGATCCCAACCATAGATAGGTGCGGCCGCCTTTTTAAACCTTTACATGGGGTTGGGTTCTCCATTTTTGTACCGGGATTTGACTATGACTCACATGGGGGTTGATGGGGGAAAACCACTACAGTAAAAATATTATAGTTGCCACTAAATGGGAAAAGTTATCTATGGTCATTTCGGGGCCATGGATATTGATCAACCCCCACATTGGAGTTTAGGTTGCCATTTTTCTGCACCAAGATCCACCCCTTGGAAGAACGAACCTTTTGATTGGTTCCCAACCCAATGACTGCTACTACCCTTCAGGCTCCCTAGATGGGGATCTTATGCGCTTTGAATAGCAGAACCTCAACAACAATTGCGTTCGACAGTTGCAGTCTACGGAACCTTGAAGCTACAACCCGACAGCTCTCCTTTGACAACCTTTTGAACACGCCAAACCCTGAAGTAATTTTCATCAGAGCACACAGCTCCAGCAGTTGCTTGCTGGGTCGGGTGGCAAGGCTGACTTGTCATCGCAAAATCAGCGCAGATTGCACCAGGATCAACCCTATCTTACCTAGGAGAAGGTTCTTTCCATATTATATTTTTTGCCACCCTTGAGCAGCAACGCAGCACAGATTGTTCCGCTCAAAACCCTGCAAGGACTTGCCACTGGGCCGCAAACAAGTGGAAGGACACCAGTCAATCTTTCTCTCAGACTGATGGATCCCTTGTTGGGCTTGCCCCCAGACCAAGAACGTGCGCCAACATGTTCCACAAGTTCTAGATGTGGTTCTAGCTGTTCAATTGGTGGAGCTGCCTGTCTTTCCTCAGAATAACACACTTGACACCCCAGTTGTTCAGTGACCCTACCCAGCGACCGGACCCTTTTGATTTGCCAGTTGAAGTTGCTGTCCGAATGACGGCAATACGTTGCCCAACGTCCCATGGCCACCAGAGGGAAACATGGAACACAAGGGCCCTAGGTCCCTGGATCACAAGTTGGCAACTAGACAGTCATGATGAACGGAGTGATGGTTGAGATGGCCGTGCAGGGAACAGCTGACACTACAATCGCCAACTGCTTGGCGCATGGTTAACCCGGGCAGATTTCTCTTCCTCTCTTGTTGGATTCAAGCAACTGTGGGGCTGGGCACAACTGCTACCTAGGCTACGATCAAATGTATCGCCTATTCACAGAAATCCCTAAATTTCCCCTGTTGGTGGTGGTTTCGAACATCGCCTTTTGGGCCAATTTGGAGTGAGTTTCGTTTTGGTAGATGTTTCAAGTTTTGGGGAACTCTGTTGCGGTGATTACAATTTGAGGGCTTTTGCCAGGTGATGCCCTCGCTCGAGCAGCAGCTGCCCGGCGAATCGCGGGTTTTTTCCCCCTTACCCCGCAAGTCAACATGAAACCAAAAAGGGGCCTCCCTAAAAGGAGATTCCTCTAGTTGTCTTCCCTTTTTAATTTTTATTCCATGTTTAACTGCAGAAGAGTAACGGGGCAACAAGGGCCATATACAGATGAACCCAACAATGATGAACAAATACAGATCACTTTTCACTTCTTTCTTCATGCGGACAGGCGGTCATACCCTCACTCATCCGCTTCCCCAAGCAAAAGATACAGAACTGACAGGCAAGTGGACGATATTCAACGAATAACTTGAAACAAATCACAACACATAGTAGATTATAAACAAGTGAGTGTCCTGGAGAGACAAAATGCTTCTGGGATCGTTTCTTCCTTGTCAGGCAATGGTCAATAGTTCTTGGTGACAGACCGTTGTATGTAGAATCCTTGACATTTTTTGGCTTCTTTCTGATAACTTTTCCTTATATCTGTTCCGTTTCTACTTCCATCTTTACAATATGAAGAGACGAGAGGAAAGAAACTCTATCTCTCATTGTCTTCCTTCTGATATTTATTGTTTGTAGACTCCTTATCTTGGAAGAGTTGAAAGGATGGGGGACAGATGGAGCGAGAACAGTGAGGACCTTCGTGCACAGACATGCCAACAGGATTAACCCGCTGTATGGACGAAGCGGATAGAATTCTGTCCATCCTTCTCTCGCCAGTCTTGGATGTGACCGAGAGAAAGAGAAAGGTTCTCCCTCCGAACCAAGACAATTGTTAAACTGATTGCATCTCAAAAACCTTCTCAATGTGTGAGCGTGGCCGTGAGTTCATCCGCTCGTCCTTTGTCTCACAGAAGCACCTGGTCATCTCTCCCCCGCATTGCGTCCGTTCCGATCCGTCAGGATCTTTCTCTGTGGCGAGAGGACATGTGAGAAAGAGATGTGAGAAGAGAAAGACGCCTCACCATCTAGCTCTTCATTCCCATCTCCATATTTGTTGAGGGTTATGAGGAAGGAGATGGGTGAACATGATGTCCCTTCCTGGCACATCTTAATAAAAGGGAATAAGGAATATTATCTCTTTTTTCCATCTTGTACCCTCACCAATTTATAGTTGATAGACGGTGCGGGTTGATATGAGAACTTGTTTTATTGGCGGCCGCTTGTTAGACCCAACCAAGAGGTAAATATAGAGGTCAGAAAAGGCAAGGTGACGTCTTCTCTTGATTCTCCATTTTGTTCAATCGGTAGTTTGTTGTAGGAAATCTGGGCCATTCCCGAAGACTTGGATAGCCAAAGTGGCTCGAGAGCTATGAGGCAAGCACCTTTGTATCCAGCCGAGAGTTGACCGTCAAGTGTGGAGACAGGCATGTGCATGCCGGCGTGAGGTACTCTCATGCACTAGCCGAGTGGGAATGCTCAGTTACCCCTTTCACAAACTGGAAAATGCCGTTTTAAGTATCTTTTTGAAAGTAAATCCAGAGCCAACGAGTACCCGCCCAACTCTGGCAATTCACAATGGTGGTTTCAGGTTCCAGAAGGTTTGCGAGAGTGTCGGCACCGCGGTCCCTGAAGCATGAGCCCGCACCACATGTGCCATATTCATAGGCAACTTGCTTGTTTTGCTTGTTTTGCTTGTTTTGCTTGTTTGCTTGCGTGCTTCTATGTTTGCTTACTTGTTTGTTTGATTGCTTGCTTGTTTGCTGGCTGGAGGGCCGGTCTGTGGGTTGCTTGTTGGCTGGCTTTTTGATTGGCTTGTTTGGCTTTGTCTGTTGAATAAGCATTTGTTCTGCTTTTAGGCTGTTCTGCTTGTTTGATTGTTTTTCAGGTTTGTTAGGATTGCTACGTTTTGCGGATTTGTTAGGCTTGTTAGGTTTGTCGTCTGGCTTACTCCGCGTATTTGTTGCTTTGTTCATTTCTTTTTTGCCTTTTTTGCTTGTTTGTTTGTTTGTTTATTTGTTTGTTTATTTGTTTGTTTGTTTGTTTCTTTGCCTGCCTGCTTGCTTGCTTGCCTCTTCAGGTGTGTGTCAAAATAGGCGCACTCACGCACGCGCACACAGACACACAGCGAGAGCGCACGCACACGCACACCCGTTGCTCAGTCTGCTCTCTCGAGGCTGGGCCCGATGCCGCCGGCGGACGGGAAGGACGGCTTCTGCTGCCCCAACTTCATCTTCTGGTGCATGGGCATCCCGGCGAAACGCCCAGACTTCCTGTGGGTTGCATTTCATGTTCGTCTTTCCTTTTGGAAGTATTGCGAAGTGTTCTTCCGGTAAGCCACGGAAACCTTCAAATTATTTAAAGGCAAGGCTGGAAGGCATAAGAACCGGCACTCACTTGTCTGTTGCCAAGATGGATAGTGGGTTCAAAGGTTCGTACTTTGCGCAGGCAACAGGCAAGTGAAAAGAAGCTTCGAATCCGTCCTCTCCTGATGGTCTCGCCAATCACTGCGAAGAATGAAGGAAGGCCCCCCCGTATTCCAGCTGGGAAGACCGCTTTCCAGACAATGGCGAGGAATGATCCGAAGCTTAACGTGAAGGGGTTCCTCTACTTTCCATAATGATAATGCATTGCCTTAAACCATATATATATATGTATATATATATATATATATATGTGTATATATGCAAAGTTCGCTCAAACCAAACAATTATTGCAACAATCAAGTTGCGAAATCGCATCGAATTTGCTGACACCTTTCCATACCATTGGGGAGAGGCTTTGGGAGAAGTCTCATCGATTGCTTTGTTTAGGATTAAACACATGCCCGTAGCCATATTGCATCATCTAGGTTGTGACTCAGGTTTAAACAATGGCCCGCAATTCGTGCTTTCTTATCCACTTTGTTGTCTCCACCTTGCATTTTCCGATTTGCTGCGATGGGTGTGCACACACGGCGGAAGCTGCGCATACTGATTGTCTTAGTAGCCTTGTTTGTTTTTGTTTGTCTGTCTTTGTCGCTGAGGTTCGGTCAAGATGTCCAGTAGTCTGTGGTCCATTTCGGAGGGACGTGGGGGACTCACCAAGTTTACCCACAAACACCAGGGAACTCACTCATTTCCTCATATCCCCCTTGGGGGAACAAGTAGTTATAGAACAGCGTTGCATAACCCCCCCATCAAGAAAGGAAACCCGAGAAGGGCGCACTCCAAACACGCGCACGCGCTGCACGCGGCCGGTCGATCCGCGTTGATCCGAGCCGAGGCCTGGCGAGTCTGCCGCCGCGGCTGTGCTACGAGCTGTGCTTCGGGGACGCCTTCCGCCAGGACGCGGAGAAGCGGCGGCTCGGGCGACGTGAGCCGCGACGCGAAGGGGGCCTCGTTGCACTTCATTTCGCTAACGGGGGCGATCAATGGCCCGAACTGGCCCAAAATCTGACAAGGCCCTTCAGGTTTATCAGGGGGTCCCGTTCAGTGGATCATCCGCTGCTTCGTATGATTTTAACATTACAACCCGTTGCGTAAAGAGTGACGAAGGTCCGTCTCTACATTAGCAACGCTCCTCTGAATCAAAAGGGTTCTGGAGAGGTCTCATATTGCTTTCCTTCCGGCTTGGTCCATTTGGTGGGATCCCCTCGGGTGCTTCCTTCGTTGGGGGACCGGTTTTCTTGGAAACCACAGGGAAACAACGCATTCCAGGGATGAGCTAAATTTAGTTGATGTCATGTTCGAATGGGAAAAGCAAGAACTCTGTGCCACGCATTGCACAGCACTGCTGGGGGAGATTTGGAAGTAAGATTAGCGAGCGGATTGATGGGGAGGTTGGGACACATTGACAGTAGGTTTGGGCTCTCCAGCACTTGAAATGTGCTGTGTTCCTCCTTCCCTTCGGGAGGGAGATTGGAGATGGGCACCGGTGCAGGGGCGCAGGAAGCAAAACTTGGCCACCGACCGGCAACACCTTCTCCCCTTGGTGGGGCCTTTTGTATGTCACACCGCTTTTTGTCAGGGGGGAGATTTGTCGATTCACAGGATCCAAGCTGCCGACTGAGGCTAACCACCATCCTCGAGGTCTTCGCCGCTCGGAAAGTCACTTGGGGCTGGCAGGGTCCATTTCCGCCAGATGTCGGAGTTTCATGCAACACCAGTTGAGTTCCAGACATTGAAGGCCGCCAAGGATTCCTGGTTTGATACCGCCGACTGCCCTTGGGATGTTTGCGTAACGACACATCCGTGACGATTTTCTCCCCGGCGTAGGAGAAGAAGATCCGCCTGGCGAAGGAACGCGAGGCTGGCCATGTGATAGGCTTTAACCCAAAGCATACGCACGAACACACACAGACACACTTAGTAGACACAACAAACTTTTCTGTGTATATCATATTATGTGTTACCAGCTTGAACCCGGCCCTGCGCCTTCCTGCCCCCTTGCAGTCTATCCCACGTCAATTTATGGCTTGACACTTGAGGCGATTCAAGGTGAGGCACGAGCGGCAAGTTGTGGGAGGCAGGAGGGTGCGTAGTTTAGATTTTGCCGTTACAAAAAATAGCGCGAAACGAATCACCTCCAGCATCACCAGCGCATGAGTGAAGCAAACGCTTTTCCGCCGACTAGAAGTTTCCAAGTTGAGACGAATCAAGGTGAGCACGGGCGTGGCAAGGTGTGGGAGGCAGACTCGTTTGTAGTTGCTTACTCTCTGAAGAAACGTAGAAGTGGCTTCTAGACGCGAGTTTTCAAAGTGATTCGACGCCATCAAAGCTCTTTACAAAACCAATTGTGACAATGGCATCTTGGAAGCCCGGCATGACTGTTGCATGTCTTGTTGACCAAAGTGGCCGGCGGCGCCAAGCGGCCGCTTATCTTGCGCTTGCGTCAGTAAGCTGAAGTGGTGGGTGACACCCCCAGCATTAACAGTGCCTTAGAGGCTTTCTTTTCCGCGGGGTAAAAGTAGATGTCGTGGTTTCAACATCCCAAACTCGACTATCGAGAGTCGTTCGGCCGTCAAGTTCTGTCCAGAGGGAGTTACTAAAATGCACTTTTTGAGCTTGACACAAGTTGGTCTGCTTTGGATAGATTTTGTTGACTAAAGTGCCCGATACCCCACCAGCACCCGTGCTTTAGTAAAGGAAGTGCTCTTCCGCTCACCAAAAGTAGGGGGCTGCCAAACTACAACTTGAAACGTATACACTTAGATGTCGCGATAGCCCGTAAGCTGACATGGTTGATTTTTTTCCCAGCATCGCCAGCGTTTAAATCAAGACACTGCTTTTGAGCTTGCAAACTCGACATGACTCGGTCTGCTTTGGTTTGTATTTGCTGACTAAGGTGGTCGACACCCCCCCGGCATCGCCGGTGCTTTCAAAAAGGAAACCGCTGTTCCGCTCGCTAAAAGTACATGTCGCCACAGTCAGCGAGCTAAGCTCGTCGAAGCCCCTAGCATCACCAGTGCTTTAATTAAGAAAACACTTTTCCGCTTACTCAAAAAAGTGCCCGACGACTGCTGAACATACGGAAATCCTCTTGCGCCTGCTTAAAGTAGATGTCTCGATAGTTCGTCAGCTAAAGTGGTCGACCCCCTCAGCAGCATCGCCCGTGTTCTATACAGGAAATGCTACTACACTTACCAAAAGCACGCACGGCCCTGTCAACATCGCCAAAGCTTACATCAACTGGAGCCTGGAAGAAGTAGGTTGATCCACTTAGCTGGAAGTCGACGAAAGGTCCCTCGGAAAATGAAAGCTGAATCTTGAGCCGATTTCAGAATCCAGGCTTGAGCCAGTCGCACAGCACACATACACACGTACAAACACACTCAGCGGTGTGTCATTTGCAGCAGCACCCTGTTTTGGAATCCTTTTCAAGTCGACCAACATGGGTCCAAGCTGGTTTTGCCTCTCCTTCCCACGTGAAGTCAAGGCCACTTCCAAGAAATGCCGCACATCTCGGCCTTTCCGAATGCACCGGTTTAGGCCGCTGGAGCAACCTTGGACAAGGTGTCTTTTGGGCGGGCAACGCACATGGCTTTTGGGTCCTTTGTGTTCTCTCAATTTTACATCAAAAAGGGCTTGTCTTAGGTGCCAGGGAGCTTTCAAGGGTGCCTGGGTTCCTTACTCAGGGTGAATCTCTCAGAGACACATCTTCACGCTCGGTGCGATGTGATAAAATGACCTTTCCGCTTTCTCCGCCGAATCCTAGCGAGCAAAGACTGATTGTATACTCGACATCTGGGCGAAGGCCATTGATTGTGTGAGATTGCACACTGCTCAGCGCATCAAAGGTGTCATGATCCACAGTTTCTCTACCCGTAGAATAGAAGCCAAAAGCATTGCAAGCAAAATCAATTTTGGGGGGCGAGTGCGCCAGGAGCCCTCGCCGTCTCCAGAAGCGCCCCACTCGCCGGATGCATCGGAAGCGGAGGGCGAGTAATGGGTCTGTTGAGCTCATGGCAGCTGTGTCCAAGGAAGAAAAGGACCCCCTTTCTTTTCAACCACAAAAAAGGGATATATGATATCCTGGTTTTTGAGCAAGGGGGTGTCCTTTTTTTCTTGTCCTGGCCGCACAAGTGCGGCTGTCTCTCGCACTCCCTAAGTTTTCGCGCGCCGAGGGGACGAAGCTCGACTGTGGGCCGCCTCTCGTTGGACCCCCCTCGCCTCTTCCAGGGTCTGCGCGCCTTGTTCCCGATTCAAGCGAGGGCCATACGTGTCCTTTCGGCTCAAAAACACCATTGCCACCTATTCCTCCCAAAGGACATCCGCGGCCATTGCTGATGAGCCAAAGGGCGTCGAAATGCTGTGAGATGCATACAGTGCCAAAGCCGAACCTTTCGGACAGTCGGACAGGTGGGAAAGAGACAGAAGGGTCTGCGTTGGGGCGTGCGCAAGGACATGACAAGAACCAGGTGTCTCCTAAGAGGCGACCTCCACCAAGGTCAATGCTTTCCGTTGTCGTTAAAACTTACCATCCAAGAATCACGTTTTGTTTTAGGATCCCCCCCCCCCCTCCATGGCTTTTTTTTGGCAGACAGCGCCGTACACGTTTTGCCTCTCGCCGTTCTCGCGCACTGCACAACATCTGGGCCCCGGGGTGGGGATGGACCTCGCGCGGCACTTGGTGGGCGTTTCCAAGCCGGGCTCTCGGGATTCCATGCTTACCCTTTCGGGCTTTTTGGGAGCTCATGCCACAGAGGCCCAGGCGATTTTTTTGCCCGCAAGCCGTCATGGAAAACGAACGGAGTTCCCTGTTTTGGATTCTTTTGGCTCGTTTTTGCAGGCTCCATGTGAGCCTTGCAGGTGAGAATCATGTTCAATTTGTGCATCCGCTCTCAAGGTGTTCGCCGGCTCAAAACCGTCAGAGCGGGCCTGCAAATGCCGGGACCCTCACAACCCACTTGCCACTTCATCTCGTGAGGTGAACTCAGCCTATCCAGCCACCTCAAGCAAGCCATTGCTCATGCGTTACACGGCCTTCCGACTTCCAGCCGGTTCCCTGGCGGCCTTCATTTATGATAAAGGCCTAGCGGGCAGTTCGAGACAAAGGAGGCCAGTTGGAGGGAGGGAGGATATGGCGATGTGGAGAGCCCTGCGAATCTCTTTCAACCTGTTCTGAACGGTTTGCGACCCAGACTCCAAGCCAGCTTTGTCTTGGATTATATGGTGAGGTTCTCAAAACTGGACCCTTTTAGTTGGACACCAACCATTTGAGGGGACCACTATTTTGAGAAGCCCCACATGAGCGCCTGGTATGAGTCGTTGCTTTTCGAGGTTTATTTGGCTACAGCCCAAGATGACTCGCGCAGGCGCTTCGCAATGCCACACAGGCAGGCCTCTGGGTGGGAGGTGGAGCTTGGTTCGGGTTGAGCGAGGTGCGTGCCTTGTGGGGTTGGTTTAAAGAAACAGCCAACAGAAGAATGGCCATGGGGGCTCCGTCTTTTGAGACATCCCATCTCCTTAAGCTTTTGGAAAACAGGTTCCCCACATGGCGAAACCATCAGTTTGACCAGGAAACGTCAGTGGAGTTCTAAGTGTTTACACCGTCTCCTGCATTCAATGAAGCCGCTTGGAGTAATCTGCCCTTTGTTTACTTGGGGGATGTTCCATTTTGGAAGGCATGTGCATCACCTTTTGGGAAGCAACGCCTATAAGTTCGCCGATTCGGTGGATTCCTTTTTGCATGCAAGTTCCAGTCCCTAAGTGCGCGAAACAGGCTTGCATCAAGGGCTGCTTGGGCTAGCTGCTAAACCATTAGGGTGTGAGGCCTGCTTGCAACGTGGATTCCTTTTTGCATGCAAGTTCCAGTCCCTAAGTGCGCGAAACAGGCTTGCATCAAGGGCTGCTTGGGCTAGCTGCTAAACCATTAGGGTGTGAGGCCTGCTTGCAACGTGGATTCCTTTTTGCATGCAAGTTCCAGTCCCTAAGTGCGCGAAACAGGCTTGCATCAAGGGCTGCTTGGGCTAGCTGCTAAACCATTAGGGTGTGAGGCCTGCTTGCAACTTCAAGCTTGTGGCGCCGTGTGGGACCCACACGGTCTCCGGCGGGCAGGTTTCCTTCCATCTGGATCTCCGTCAGCCTTTTCAGTACCGGATGAGTCGGTGGCGTCTTTCACAGAAGTGAACACACGTGGGGTACCCTCCAAACACAATGGAGGTCGCCAGAAACAGAGCCCCGAGCGCCGAGGCAGGATTGGTACGAGGACCTTCAAGCAGCTGGCCCCAGACGATTGCTTGGATTGCCAGGGTTGGGCGAATCCCCTTTTTGTGAATCCGTGCTTAAAGGACTATCGATACCTCTAGAAGCCATGAATGCACCTTTAGGTCCCAGTTGTGTTGGGAGTTGTACCGCTTACTATTAAACACTTGGCGCTGCTTTGAACTCAGGATTAAGGTTTCGTTGCCGAGGTAAGAATGGATGCAACCATCAACTGTTGCCACCCAAGGTCCCGGAGTATCAACAAAAACGCAGGGCCCAAACCGATAGTCAAAAAGATAGCCAACCGATAGCCGATTCACTAGCCACCAAGCCCACGCCAGGCAATTGCTCAGTAGCATGTCGTGTCTTTGATGTCCAATTTGTACTGGTGCTTCGTAGACTGCAATGGCGTCCAGTTCGGTGGCAGCGGTCCAGAAGGTGGACACGTCAACAACTTAAAGCACCCTAAACAAGGAACACCGATACCAACCGATACTGAGGCGTAAGGTTACAAAGGTTGTCCGTGTGTTCAACCAAGATGTTTTCCCACGGGGGGCCAATGGTGGGGTTCGACAAGAAGCTGCTTTGCTTGTGTGTTGCCTGTGTTTCAGGCACGTCCTTTAGGTGTCAGGGCACGTGGAGCACTGCAGACAGTCTTTCAGGCATCCATGTCTTCAACAAACCAAAACGAGGGAGTTCAGTTCTGATTGCGCGGCCAGACTTGCAGTGCCACGCGCGAGCAACATGCGCACATCTGTTTGCAACACAGCGGCGAATTTGCGAATTCGTGACATGAAAAGCGATTGATTGCTGGCCAACACGCCAACTTGCGAGA
Organism: Effrenium voratum; assembly: GCA_963377175.1. Classification (NCBI taxonomy): domain Eukaryota; class Dinophyceae; order Suessiales; family Symbiodiniaceae; genus Effrenium; species Effrenium voratum. Next base: position 274,687 of record CAUJNA010003743.1, on the reverse strand, counting down.
AATGAAGAGCGGATGAGCCCGTCCCTCGCCAAATGAACATGATAGCGATCTCTCTTCGACAGCGCAATGATGTGAATTGCTGGATTCTAGAAGAGCCAGCCCCTTCACCCCCGCACAAAGCGCCGAGCATTTGGCTCCAGGGTGAGGCTTTCAGGATATGGACAACGAGAAAAAATGACTCTCCTGCCATTTGAGGCGGGACACAAAGCGCACACCGACCGAGCAGTGAGCCAAATGTAGCATGAAGCGCTGAAGCGAAAAAGAGCACCAACAGAGCACGGCTATCGCTTGAAGCCGGACGCCGCAGCCATGAAGCACCGCTTCGACCTGTATGTCAGGCAGGGAGGGGGAAGCCGCTGGTCGGAAGCCGAGATGGAGGGCAGAAATGGTTGTGTTCTCCCTTTCTAGCTTATCATGCTCTTGCAATTTTTAAGGCATCACCGCTGGAATTTTGATGCGAAGCACGAGTCACACATCATAGTGGACAACTCATTGCGCTACCGGCGACAGATTCAGGAAGGCCTAACAACCAATGTGACGAAAGGATGCAATATGCCCTTCGTTTGTTTTGCCGAACTGCGCCCATGAGAAAATCAATCACGAGTCAAACCAAACGCCCGGCTCCAGTACGTGTGCTGCAAAATGCACGTACCGCCCAAAAACCAATGATCTGCTGAGATTCATAGGGCAGTCCACCGGCAAGCTCAGGCTAGCTCACAATTTGTGTCTTGACCACGTGGCAATCTCCAAGATCGGCTAGTCGCGACGTCGGATTTGGGCGTTCTTTTCGATGGTTTGTTTCAAGGGAAGATGAACACCGTTCCGATGTTTTAAGTTCGACCTCCCCTTTGGCACACGGGCCAGCCGCTCGCCTGCAGATATACGGTGGAGATCGACTTGCCCAGCCCCGTGAACACCTTAGATGCGCTCAACGGGGTGGCGAATCGAGAGTTCGGGTACATCCTCAGGCGCCCGGCGGTCGCACGGTGGACTCGGCCTCCTGTCGCGGGGGGCACTGTGTATGAGCCAACAGAAGGCTCTCGCTCGGGTTTTTGCTTTCCCCGGGCTGCCCTTTTTAGGTCGATTTCAAGGGAAGCACAAAAGGACGAGCACGTTTTCGGAGTTCCCTAGTTTGCCCACGGGGAGTGGCTGGCTTTGGGTAGCTTGATTTGCGCCTGCTCACAGTCAGCTGCTCAGATCTGCGCGCTCTGGTGGCTTACTGCAGAGGAAACCCTAGCCCCGAGAAAGGTTCTAACAATCCGTCTACGAGCACATTCTATTGCTACACAGGTTCTATTAATCTTTCCTGGAGGGGGAGCCTTTGGTTTCCTCCCTACCAATGCAAACCGATTTGGGGCTGCGTAAGTCCAGCATCCGCAGTCACAAACTGCCCGCTTTGAGTGCGATGGGAGCCGAAAGGTGAGGGCAAGGTTGCCTTCCTTTGGGAAAGCGGAGGATTTGCTACCGAACATGGCTCAAGGCGACATGGCTCAAGGCGGGTTTCGTTTTTGGAGGATTGTCCCTTGGTTCCGCTCCGCGACACAAGTCGCAATCAAGACTCGGGCAATTGGAAGGGAGCAAGGGGTCGTCGCCACACATTTGGTGCTTCATCGCCTTTGCGACGTATTTCCACGGTTCTGGGATGACGTCCATTTGGAAAATCCGGGTTTTGATGGTGACCCATGAGACAAGGCAGGCCACCCCCCCCCCCAACCCCAACCCACCCCCGGCGGCTCGCGAGCCGCCAGGGAGTTCACGAAGCTTCAGCTCTACGGGTGCTCCGGGCCCCCCGCCGCCGGCTGGAGCAGCCAAGTGGTGGCGCAGCTCCGCGGTGACCAGGCCGCGGTGGCTTGGAGTTCGGGGAGAGGGGGGGAGAGGGGGGTGGGGTTTGGTGTGAGTGTGTGTGTGCGTGTGTGCTTTGTTTTTGTTTTTTTGCAGGCGTTTGTTGGTTTTGTTGGTTTTTGCTCGGCGGGTTTTGGTGGGGGTGGGGTGGGTGCGCATTTTTTTGGGGGTGGGGGGGGGGGGTTTGGGGAGGAGTTCATTGGGCAATAAACGTTTTGAGTCTATTTTGCAGGCCCAAACCCGACACAACACCTGTTGCAAGAGTGTCCTCCGCAAGCGGGCGTGGGGCCGGGGTCCCAAAAAAAAGGGCCAATCTTTAAAGAAAGCAGCCGCCCCCGGCAACAT
>CAUJNA010003743.1:230000-262500 GCA_963377175.1 Effrenium voratum | reverse complement strand
GGTTTCTCTTCAGAGCAACCACAAATAGGTTGCGCCCGCAAGGAAGTCCAAGCCTGTTCAGACAGGAAATGTTCCTGTGGTGTTTGTTTGTGGCACCAATCCATGCGAACATGAGCCACTGCAAACATTGCTGATCTTTGGTAGAACCTTCGCCCTTAGCGGCCCTTAGCAGCTCCTGCGGAAACTATGTGATGTCTGTTGGGCCTGCCAAGGGGTAAAGTTCTTGCTCGGGAGTTCAGACCGGGCAAACGGACGCCTTATTGAGGGCGTTAGATCAAGCGCCGGGCCCAACTTGAATGCATGGCCATAGCTTCTCTTTTTGACTTGCCCTTTTGGTGTTGCTGTTTTCCTTCCCAGCGAAAAGTTCACTCAGGGGTCCAAGTCAGACGACTCATGACCTTTTCATCTCGCAGGATCCGGGGGTGGGCCGGTATGGCGTCCAGTTCCTCTCCCACGCTGCGAACACCTCCACAGAGTACATGCGGGAGCTTCACCATCTGGGCTCCATTCCCATCGTCATCCAACAGATGAACCAATGGCCGCAGGACTGAGCTGCCCCGCTCGGTTCTTAGTTTGCTTGCTTTTTACTCCGTATGTTGTTTCGGTGTTCATCTGAAGTTGTTGTCCAAAAGTTTTGGGCTGTAGTCTGGGTTGGCTGGATGTTCGACTGTCACAAACAGATGTCAGGTTCGTCATTGAGTCTGTTTGCTGCAGGGGTGTTACCGATTTCGTTTGAATAGGACAACAAGGTTCTAAATCCCCAAGTCATCAAACCTGGTTCGGCTGCGAAGCAAACGCGCCATACTTTCACTGCATCCCCAGAATACATCCGTACCTGGTGAGTGTTTCCCTCTGTGTGAAGTGCAGTCCGACCTGTGCAAAAGCGCCATACATACAACTCAATGAGGTCGAGCTGTTGTTGACAGGACCCCATTGCAAAAATCGGATCAACAAAGCCCGCCAGAGAAACAAGAGGTGGTTGGCTTTAAGTGGTGATTGCAGATGACAACAGCCTTCAGAATTGATCGGAAGGTGGCAGTGGCGCGAGGCCTGGGTTCAACCATGACTGCACCAAGTTGTGTGCTCATTTGTGCTCTATTCATCTGCACGCCCTTTGCAGATGTCGCTTGTTGGTAATTGTGTGCAAGGCTTGGGCAGCAAGGCTGGGGAGAAGCACATTCATTTGCTGAGCCGCTCGCGGCGTAGGTGCGGTGCGCGTTTCAAGTCATTTGGTGAATCCCCAACTGGCTGCGGTTCATTGTTGTCGGGCTTAGCCGGCTGTGGTTGATGGTCCTAAGTCCTTGCGTGGCCAAGCGAACATTCGATTGCGTGGCAATTTAGGTGGGGTCAGCAGGTTGCTTGTCACGGAATGTCGGTTGCACAGCTCTTCGCAACGCGTTCGGCATGCTGCCTGCTGGGGGTGAAAACACCACGCATCTAAAAACGATCAACCTGAGGGCAGAGTTGTTGCTCACACACTGACCAAACCTTTCTGGGGTAGGTAGTTCGATTGAGAAATGGTTTCCTGCTTTTCCGGCCTTTGCAGACGCACATGGCACACCTGGTTTCGCAGAATGACCCCTACAGTGGTGGGAGGGGGGTCTATTTCGAGAAGCCACATGCGCCGTTCAAGAACTTTCCGGCGGCAACTCAATACACGGGATCGGTCGACCCCATTTTGCCGCTTGCCGCAGGACACCATTCTGCAGCAGTGCCTCGGAAAAGTGAATCAGCTGAGTCCTTTTGAGCTTTGAGTCATGGCCCCCCCAACATTTGGAGCTTTTGAGCCGCATTTTGTTCAGAAAGGCCACCTTCCCCCGCGGCCCCCTCCCCCGCCCCCCCCGCCCCTCCCCGCGCAGCCCAACCTCCGCCCCCCCCCCGTCTCGATCGCAAGGTGCGGCTGCCAATACCTCTGCTCCATGGCCCAAGTCCCCGAGATCCGCGACGAGATCCTGAAGCACGGCGGCATCCGCCCGCTCATCGCGGCCATGAACAACTACCCCCAGGACAAATGCAAACGGCTCCCATGGAGTTCTGAGGGACCTTTTTTTGGGGGTCTTCCCTCAAATCTAGTAAATTGCGAAGTTTGAAATGACCGAAGCCACAAGGATAGAACATTGGTGGGTCCTTTTTTTGTTAGGCAACAAGATCGATTGTGACAGCGGCTTTGGAGTAGCCTTGTACCTGGTTTTCAAACCTGGGCAGATTTCCCGCCCAAGGTCTTTCAAACACCACCTACAGGTAAACCTAGCTCACCCATGATAGCTTCCTAAGAAGTCCCTTCATTCATGTTGGTACATTTGCCAAACAGGAGGGCTTCTTCTGACGCTTCCCTAAACAGGATGAATGACTTGTCAACATAAACAGATGGGCCGACACACGCCAATTCTAATCGCGAAATTGCCAAACTTTACCAGTTGAGATGGATGAAACCTTCTGAATACTGGGACAGGCCCTTTGGATTAGGTTCGCTGAGCGCTGAGGATGTGTGGATCGGTTAACCGAGCGGACGCGGGATGGGGAGTTTGCAGTTGCAGTGACACGAGTTGTTTTTCTCAGTTGCGTTGAGCAGAACTCCCAGCCCTTAATCCATACGCCGCCAGCGTAGCTTTCCTCGCCTCTCTCGGTCTCTCTCGAAGCCGCTCGAGCTACAAAACACAAGCCCCGATCTCTTGCGCAGCAAAGGTCTCATTTGGAAGGATACCAAGAACCATGACTAGGATTGACACAAGTTGATTTCGCTCTGATCTGGCCTGCATCGATTAGGAGGTCGTTTGTCGTTTGTTTCCAATTTTGGCCGCCTGCAACCCATCCTGGTCTCCACATGGCTTCAGCCAGATCGAATCCACCAAGTCAGCTCAAACCAAGGCCACGCCCATCCTGAATCCCTCTGAAACGCAGGAAGCAAATCTTGAAGCGACCCTAAACTCGCCCAAAAGCCATCACAGGCATGTTAAGCCCCCTCTCTGAGCCTGTCTTTTTATAGCCTGAATCGCGCACCAGGAGGACCTTTTGCCGCTCCGGAAGCAACATGGGCTCTGGATCTTTTGTTCTCATTTCGCTGGGCTTCAAAGGGGCGGAAGAGCTTCCCACCAGAAACTGCCCCGAGTCTTTGCCATGGGTTTGACATCAACAGCTGACAGCGGGGTCTTTGAACGTAGGCCTTGCAAGCGCTCGGGCGGCTGTTGGGAATACCTGGGTTCTTCCCCCCAGCTGAACGCTATGGGGTCCCTGCCCGGATAGGAGTGGTTTTCCCAAACAGCGACAGCCGTGGGTATTCAGCCCCGTAGGTTGCCAGGTTTGGGATTGTTGAAGGGTTCCAGCAGAGGTTCTGGGGAGGTTTCGAGACAGGTTCCGGGGAAGCTCCGAGGAATGAATCTTGGCTAATGCCGGGCACGCTCCTTTGCGCTTATTTTCCTGGCCGAAGCCTCAACTGAGTGGTCAGCAACCCCCCATTTTTAGTTCCAAGAGAAAAACAGTTTGGACTTCTTTGGGGAGGACATGATGTCCCCCCCCCCCTCACCCACCCCCACCCCCCTCTTTCTTTGGGTCGGCGTCCCCGGCTCAATCCGCTGCCCGGTAGGACCCCATCATCCACCGCTACGCCTTGTCGGCCTTGGCGCCCTTGGCCTACATCCCCGAGTACGCCACTCAGATCATCGACGCCGGGGGAGTGCAGGCGGGGCCGAAGGAGTGGCCGAAGGCTTGGGACAGGTTTCAACTGGTTTAAGGCACTGGTTGTGTAAGTAACCCAACCCCATTGTTTTTAGCCGCTGGTTTGCAGAAACCTGCTTAAATGTGGGTTAAGCAATCTCCTTAAGATTTAATCAACCTTCTTGATTAGCTGTTGTTTAAGCAACCTCGGCTACTAGCTGGTCTTTAAGCAGCCTGCGCTATTAATGCAAACATCCTTAAATGTTGCTTACGCAAGCAATTTTTGCAGCCTCCTCAAATGCTTTTGAAGCAAGCTTCCTAAAATGTTGTTTAGGAAACCTCTTTAAAACCACTGCCATTGTCGGTTGTTTAAGTATGTTTTAACCATGTTTGGCATCCACGATCGGCTTGTTTCACCAAGTTTCATCCGCTGTTGAGAAAGCAGCCTCTTTAAACCCACTGACATTTAATTACTGCTGTTTAGGCAACTTTGCAATGTGAGATCAAAGGTTATCCTATACACCACTACTGGTGGTTCCAACACATTTACACATTGTTGTTTAGACAAATCCCTTAACACCACTGTTGGTTGCGTCAACATGTTTGAGCATCTACTGTTTGATGCTGAACGCCCCTGTTGATTCTTCAATCATGAGTATACAACTATTGTCTTGAACACGACCTCCTTGGCTCCACTGTTGGTTGTTTGCTCAGGATTAAACCACTGTTGTTGAAACAACCTCCTTAATGCCCCTGTCGGGTGTGTAAAATATATTGTTGTAAAACAACCTCCTTACAGCCTCTTTTGATTATTTGACATGTTCAAACCGATGTTTAAACAGACTCCCTACCGCCGCGGTTGGTTAACACTCTATTGTTTTGAATAATATCCTCCATGCCTCTGTTGGTTGATTCATCATGTTTAAGCCCACTGTTGTGAACACCACTCCCGTAAAGCCACTGTTGATTGCTTATGCAGGTGAACCCACGGTTTCATTCCACTGGTCCATGGGGTGGCTCTTGCCATCAGGCGGTGAAGAACACCTTGCAGTTCCACTCTCGCGATCCTCAGGCGCGTGGGTGTGGCTTGTTTTGGCAGGGAGGTGATTTTTGTATTTGGGGACCCTTTGGTGGACCTCATTAAGGTGGGGATTCACGTCCACCAACCACATGGTAAGTGGCTCCCTCTTAAAAATCACAGCCCTTTAAGTTGGATTGAAAAGGAAGCTACCCTCTGCATCATTTTGGTGTGTGTTTGTGGAGGGAACCCTGTGAATCCTGTTGGTTTGAAAGGGTCACCAACCGGTAACGACCCATTCTGAAGGTTCCGTCATTTTGAGACACACCCAGTTGCAGAACGTGAGTGGCGATTTGGGATTCCCAACTGCTTCCTTTGAGCAGATTCCCTAGATGTGAATCGTATCGGAACAACTTGAAAGCGAGTAATTTGTGGTGGAAGGTTCGTTTTGAAGGATGCGCGTAGGGTAAAACTGCAGAGTTGACCCCTGATTGAGAAGCCCCTATGCCTGTTACATGGTTTTGGGCCAAGCCCTTGGAAAGGAGGAGCTGAACAACGAACCCCTGACATACAGTATTTTGAGGGAGAGGTTATTGATCACGGCTCACATTACCCAGGAGTGTTTATATCCAGGAGAGCATCGACTTTAGATGGGAAGTAGGCAGCTTGATCAGCTAAGCGCCTCAGAGCCGCTTTGACCATGGGAATACTGGCAAAAGTAGAAGGAGATCCAGGTGGATTTGAACCTGTCTATTCAGCAGTCAGCCAGTGCAGGTCCTCAGTGCCCACAAACTCAAGGTTCTACCAAGATGATACCATTTGGCATGGGAAGTACTATAATCTCACGGGCGTTTCCAGGTATGGTGGGTTGATATTCTACGCCCTTTGGTGGCGAGTAACAACACCAACTGTTTCTAGGGATCCCTGAGACCCAGGATTTGACATGACACATGTGGACAAAACAGCCTGTACATGGTGCTGTCTCTGTTCACCCTGAATGTACTTATATCAAATTGTTAAGTTTGTTTGCAGCATTTGAGGGGCGAGAAGGTACTGTGCTTGGCAGCATGCCCAAACATGTTTGCCAAGAACGTGCAGTGAAACGAGCCTTATGGCAACTGCCTTTGCAGCGAGTGCCAGTCACTCTTCTTGGCATGCCGAAAGCACACGGTGCCCTGCTTGCGACTGGCACGGACCACGAGTTCCTGCCTTGTTTAATCCTGTATCAGGTTGGAAGGCTTGGGTTTACAGGCTTCATTCTGCAAGGAGTGTATTGGATCATGCGGGGCCTTTTGGCTCAAGCATGATCCAAACTGGCTAAATTTTAACTTCTGGTTTGCGGGTTCGGCAAGTGTTACTTGTCGAATGTTGGCAGTTCCAGGAGTTGACTTTGCCGTACACACGGATCGTCCTATCCTGTCCACAGGCGCCTACCTCGACTTCAAGCGCCATGTGGGCAACTTGCTGGAGCAGGGGAATCATGGCAAGGCCCGGATGCTCTGGCTTTCGGCTGTGGAAGTTTTGCATGCCCCTTTCGTGCAAGCTCCCCTGCCCTTGGTTGATAGTGGGGAGATACCCCACCTGCAATTTGCACCCTGCATTGATGCCCAGTGTGCGAGATGTGACGGGTCCCTTGGCGGCTTCAAGTTCCCGTTCATCGGCACCTGGTGCCGGCGTGCAGTCTTGGCTCAAGAAGGTGCATCTGCAGAGGAGGCTTGGGCCGCCTATCATGGGTGCTATGAGGAGGATCGCCTGTCTGAGGCCATGGTGGCTGAAGCAGGCAGTGGCCTCCGTGCCCAGGACATCATCCCGATGTATGTCTCCGCCATCGCTGGCCGGGTGGAATCTGGCGACCTCCCCTTCGTGTCCTTCAGGGGCTTCATGGGGACCTGGAGGAAATGGAGCTTGGGTGCTCGGAGTTGGACCGAGCCATGGCCCAGGGAGAGCGACTCCCTGGCCAGAGCCACAGCGGGGAGGCTTCTCCGTGGGTGGCTGGACGAGGGTAGGAGGAACCTCCCTCTGGGCGGGCTTTGCGCCTACTGCGGGAGCAGGACTCACTCTGTGTGCGCTTCATGTGGCATCCATCAATGCGATCCGCTGCTGCCAAGGCTCTATGCTGGGGGGCGCTGCTCTTAGCCATGGCGTTTCGCGGTGACGCCACTCCTGGGCGCTATGCCACTGAAGCCATGGAGCACTCCGGGGGCGACCCGGGCGGCTCTGGCGAGGGGCTGATGTCTCGTGTCCATTCGAGCTTTTCGGCAGAAGCACGGGCTGTTGCAGGACTCCGACTTCGGCTTTGCCTTTGAGGCCTTCGAAGATGCGGTCCGCGCGGGTGGCCACTTCGTCGCCGCTGAATGGGCGCGGGTGCGGGCGGAGCAACAGGCTCACCTCCTCCCGGCAGGCGCGGCAGTGGTGGAGGCGGACCCCTGGCGAGTGACGCCGGTGGGGCCATCGACCCTCCGCCGGCCGGCGGTGCGGCTCCCCACAAGCAACGTGGGCCTGCGGTTGAGGCAGAACCCGGACAACGCCGAAGCGGTCGGCCGCAGGCCTTCATGAAGCTGGGCGTCCTTCGGCCCCGGAGGTACGACGACCCGAAGCGCTATGCCGACTGGCAGCAAGCGGTTCGGAGGCTTGCTCAGGAACGAGTCACCCAGTCCGAGGCGACCACGATCCTGAACGCGGTGAGGACGTTCCAGGAGCTCTCGCTCTTCCTCGCAGCCAGGGGCGTGCAGGACCCGGAGGAGTTGGACTTTCACGCCTTCCTTGAGCAGGCTATGTCGCCATCGCGAGCGCTGCAGTCATTGCGCTGGCTGTCCAACAACGGCAGGTTGCAGTGGCAGCTGGACCGCCTGAAGCCCCCCAAAGTTATTGGGAAGGTGCGCAAGGCGAGGTCCCAGGCCGTGGTGGTGGAACCGCCCATGCTGCTCACCCTGGAGGGCCGGATCATCGAGATGCAGCAAGCCCGAGATCCAGCTTGGACAGCAGCGCTGTCGTCGTGGCTCGTGGCTTCGGGTTGCCTGCGCTACAAGCACTTGAGCTTATCCACCCCGGTGAAGATCAGCAGGGAGTTCTTCCACGGCCACTGCCGCAAAGGGAAGCAGTCCCATAACCGGCAAGGATTCGACTGGTGTGCACCAGCTCGTTTCTCCAACGGTTGGCATTGGGCCGACAAGTGGCTGGAGGACTATCAGGGGCTAGCGCCGGAGCAGCACGACAAGTGCGGCATCTGCTTTCACCCGGCCTCTGGCCAGGCGTGGCCCATCCGGGAGGTGCAGAGGGTGACTCAGCACCTCTTCCATGGCGTGGTGGAGCCCCTCGAGCAGCTCACTAGCTATTCCTGGAGGAGATTGCTGCCGACGGTGGGCTCTTTGATCCGCCTTCAGGACGCGGAGATCGTTTCCCTGGGAGACTGGCAGGACAAGGTCGAGGAGCGTGTCTCGATGCCGTTCCACTACAGCGGCGGCAAGTACGCCTTGTCCATGCGGACCAAGATGAGAGCCTTCCTCGTGGCGGCCAAGGTCGCGGACTGCGAGGCCTGGGAGACGGTCACGGAGGAGGAGATCGCCGAAGCCGACGAGGAGGCCAAGATCAAGGCCGCTCAGGCTTGCCGAGGGGACACAGAGGTGATCTGGGCCCAGGCACCGCAGACCACGGCGCTGAAGAGGCGTTTCTCCCTGAGCCAGTCGCTCGTGCACAGTGCCCGTGAGCGAATGAGGAAGCCGGCTCCCTCGGCCAGGGCCAGGGCCATGCCATCCAGGCTGGGCGAGATCTTCCTCACGGGACATTTGAAGAACGGTACAGCGTTGTGCCCGGACTTCAACACAGGCGAATGCCGCAAGGACCGTGTGCAAGGGAGCACTTGTGCGCGATGCTGCAACAGACGGGCAGGGCATGCGGAGGACGCCACCCGGCAAGCGAGTGCCGAGCAAAGCGGCGGATGACGGAGGCGAAGCTTCGCGAGCTGGGGCTGCCTGTGCCGGCTGACCCTGTGGAGGTGGGGGCGACCCGCCCCGCAGGGGCGCCATCGGAGGCGCCGGCTCAGAAGCGCCGGAGAATCTTGCCGCCGCCACTGCCAATCGCCCCGGCCGGGCCCATGTCATCCAGACCGTCGGCCGAGGAGCTCCGCGAGGCTGCAGCAGCCAACCGCGTTGTGGAGGTCGAGGATGCGGAGATCGGCGAAGTTCCTGCCTCGGTGGATACCAGGCGCCCGGCAGAACCAGCCGAGATCCCGGGCAACTTCTTGGAGATCCCGGAGTGCCTGGGTTTGAACCCAGCTGACAGCAAATGGGACCGGTTGGCAACCGTGCGGGGGAAGTCCGCCCAGACCCCATCGCTGATCTACAACAACGTGCGAGGAGGAGCCCTCTTTTTGGCGGGCATCCCCACGGCAGTCACGGCCGCAGCCTTCCCAGCATGCAGCCTCCAGGTGGTTTGCTTCCCGGAGAGGCTGGCCCAGCGGCAAGGTGTGCCCTTGTCCGGGGCTCACGTGGAGTACTTCGCCATCGCCCACGCCGACCGACGACAGGAGGACTGGGACAGGGTGTGGCCCCTGGTACGGCGCTCGCTCTATCACGGAGACGTCGTCATCGTCCACTGCATGGCGGGGCGTCACCGAGCCGCTCTTGCTGCGGCGATGTGGCTGGCGATGCTGAAGGGGATCAGCCTGGCGGACGCAGCGGGGGAGATCCGGAGATGCCGCGATGTGGAAATCACCAAGACCCTGCAGGACCGCAAGCTGGCCGGATGGGTGCACCAGGCGCTGGCGAGCTCCTCAGCAGGTGTGTCTGAGCCGGTGTGCACCGGTTTCATGGCCACTGCGAAGAGCCAGGTCCACATCAGTACGGCCAAGGGATACCCGCTCTGCCAGCACAAGCAGGCAGCGCGCCAAGCTGACCGTCTGGCCTATCCGCTGACCACCTCGGACAAGTTCGAGGCCATCGCATGGGAGCAGCGCTTTTGCCGGACTTGCCTGAGCAAGTGCCCGGCTAGTTTCCTCCCTCAGTGAGCCAATTTTGGCCATGGGCGCCGGATTCGGGCTGCCCGAATTTAGTCCCCCATTTTGCACGCCATAGGAGTGCCGCGGGGCATTTGCCTGATACATTCTTCCGGGTGAAAAACGGGAGCGGCAGCACCAGGCATTGGATTGCCCCGACATGCATGAGTCACGGAGCATAGCCAGTCGACCATGTGGCATTCGTTTTTCAGACAGTTTCAACCGATTTACCATGCACCGTGGCAGGCACCCTGGGGATACCAGGGAGGAGGCCGGGGGGCGTTACCTCCCGTACGGCCGTCGGCCGCGGTATGCGGAGTTACCGGCGAGTGCACGCCAGGGGTCATCTTCCATGCAATTTTTAACGAGTTGAGGGTTGGGTTGAATTCGGTTGTGTGTTTCCTCCGTTTCCCCCCCACTCGTGTTTTTGGGGAGTCTGTTGAGGCCCAAGTGATTTCGCTTACACCTGGAAATCGCATGGCGACTTCCCTTGTCCCGTCAGACGGAGCCGATTGCCTGGACAGGCTCGGCAAGAATTTTCAATTGGCAGCGGAGGTAGTGGAAGCGCTTTCCAAGGCGGGCATCGCCAATTTGGAAGAATTCCGCTTTTTCTTCGATGCCGAGGCCAAGGTGGAACCTTGGCTTGGGAAGATCCAGTTGGGAGCGGAAGCTCAGATCCAAGCAGCCAGATTGCGGAGAGCCTGGCATTCGGTCTCGTTGTACTACAAGACCGCCGAGCAGGACCGCTCGCGGGTCGCCATTCAGGACCTCGATTCTCTTCTCGGGGATACCGAGTTGAGATCCGCTAAGGAAGCAAGCTCAAATTCCCCACGGAAGTGTACCCCAGCGATGCTGCCGTGTCCAGGGCTTCCAGGGAAATGTCCAAGCGCCTCTTGTGCGTGACGGCCGTCTGGAAGGTGAAAACCTTGCAGTGGCAGCTCGGCACCTCAAGCAAGAAGCGCAAGCTTGGCGAAGGCCTGTGGACGGAGGAGCCAGACGACGAGCAGCCCGGGCACCAGGACTGGGAAACGTACCTGGACAGGCTCTTCACGTTGCTGCTGGCCTACGCCCTGGGCGGGGTGAAAGCGCTGGACAACGCGCCCCCGGCCAAGGAAGAAGACGTGCTCGGGGCGGACACCACGAAGTTCGTCTACGTGCCGTTGGACGTGGTGATGCGGTACCACGCGAGAGCCCGGCGCACATCGGCCAGCCTGCCCTATGCCAGCCGACTGGCATGGCAGTCCACCCTGACGCTGGGCCAGGTCATCAAGGCCACATACGAGGCACGGGACGCCCACTGGGTCCCGACCGGAAACCTCTCGGCGCCGACCAGGGAGCGCCCGCAGGCGTCGCCTGCCAAGCCGGCAGCAAGGGGGGGCAAACCCCCGCTGGCAAAGCCGATCGCAGGGAGAGCGGTCGCACGCGCCATGAGAGATGGCACCGTGCTATGCCAGGCTTTCCAACATGGGCAATGCAAGGCGGGGCAGTCATGCCCCAACGACCAGCACAGCTGCGATCCTCAGGGGCGACCGAGTCTGCGGGATGCAGAATCACGGAGCCAAGGAGTGTCGGGCAGCGAAGAAGTCTTTGGGGGGGAGGGGGACTCCCCCATAGGGTCAGAACTCTCGCACCCCCACACCGGATCCCAGGAGGGCGGCCCGTTGATGGTCGACCTCATGTGTGGTCCCAACATGCCCCTGGCGAAGGCGTTTCTGTTTTGTGGCTGGAGGGTGCTGCCCATCGACTGGTCGCTGGACCCGGGGCACGACCTGTCTAACCCGGTGAGGCAACAAGCACTGGAGGCACCGATGCGGTCAGCAGCCTTCACAGCAGCAGCCCTGGACTGCTCCACGAAATCCAGGGCCAGAGAGATCCCCAGAATCTTTGCGGACGGCCGCCCAGGTCCCAAACCGCTGCGTTCTGAGGCACACCCAGAAGGTTTGCCCGGGCTTGACCCCAAGAACCAAAGGCGGGTGGACGTGGACAATGCGGCATGCTCCTGGATCCTGAAGCAGCTCCAGGCTATAGCAGACGATGGCAGAGGGGCCCTGCGGGAGAACCCGGCTCGAAGCCTCCATTGGTCCCTCCCGCAGGAGGAGACCATGATGGAGTCCGGCCTCTGGTACGATACAACGTACTCGGCATGCGTTTTCATGTCAGCGCGTTGCAAACACCAGCGGCTGCGGCACAACATCCATGAGATCGAGCTGATCCACCGCGAGTGCCACCATCAGCATGCAGCCTGGGAGTGGGATCCTTGGGAGGACACCCAGGGGCGACACCAGTTCCCATCCAAGGAGGAGGCGGAGTATTCGGCCACCCTGGCCTTCGCAATTGCGGTCTCGGTCAGTTGGTGGGCGGTCCGAGAAGGGCATGCCCGACTCCACGTGCCTCGGATGCCGCCGCTGGAGGCGTGTGGCCGACGGCAACACTGGCTGGACATCGATCCCAGAGCTATGCGTAGCTGGGCCATGACTCCGCTGGCCATCACACTCGGGTTGCCACCACTGCATCCCGAGGAGCGGGCACGGCTGCCCACGGTGGTACGAGTGGCGGACGTACTTGCCGATGGTAAGCTGCCTCCGGACGTGGTTTACGTGGGTCAGGGCCACCACTCCCACCGGGTCCCACGGTCAGTGGGCATCACCGTTCGTGCAGGGGCACACCTGTACGACGGACGACTGGCTGCCGCTCTACGTGGACTTCGTGCTCGCCAATTTGCAGGCGGAGCTGCCTGCGCTGCAAGGCAAACGGCTGGCATGCGATTGCGGCCCGGACGGTGTCTGCGAGGCAGATGCGCTGGCTGGGATGGTCTTTGATGCGACCCATCCGGATGCCGAGGCTAGCCTGTCCAGAGTCACTGGGCGGCGGCACAGGCAGGCCAGGGGCTCTGTGGTCAGGGCCGCCCTGCAGTCGATGTCACTCTGGTTTCCGCAGGAGGACGTAAGTTTGGCCTTTCGCAAGCTCTACCCGGCAGAGTGGTTCCAATCTTTTCAGTGGCCCATGTTGGAGGACCTGTTGAACAAGGAACCCTTTACGTGCTACTTGGACTGGCGCCAGAGTCGCGGGATGGAGTGGGACGGACCCCTGGGGCCGCCCTCTTCGTCCAACGCTAGTCGGAGGCGGCAGCGGTTGGCAGAGGGGAAGCAGCATGGAGCCTACAACCACAAGGCCTCCATTCCACCTCTGGTAGGATATGGGCTGGAGCCGGACGCCCATTTCGCCGCATCCCTGCAGTGGACCCACACGGCAACCCCGTTGGAAGTCCCTCCTACGTTGGACGACGACCTGTGGTACGCGGCCAGCATGGTGATGGAGAATCACGACCTAAAGAGACGCCGCCAGGCGTCCATCGGGGCCATCAAGGAGCTGAAGCGCAGGTGGGCGCCGGTGCCTCGTGGCCTTCCAGTCCGAAGCCATCCGAGGAGTTACCTCGAAACGCGATCTGGGTTTGCTGGGGCTCTTCGTCGTCCTCATGCAGTGGGGCGACTTCGCCCTCCCTCACGGCTTCATCAAAGGCCTTCCAGCAGTGGGCTATGCCCCTCATTACGGAGTCTTCCCCCACCAGCCCGTCGAGGCGATCGCCCACTCGGAGGTACTGGCTGGTTGGGAGGAACACAACGCCGCCACCATCGCAGGAGTGCGGCCGGGTTCCACGGACTCCTTCGTTCTTGAGCAGTCCACAAAGGATCACAAGGAGGGGTTTTGCACCCCCCCGATGAACCTGAGCCAGCTCAAGCGGTATGCCAAAGGAGACCCATACCGGCTCATACCTCGCTGTGTCATCACACAGGCGTCTGGCAAGCAGCGTCTGATAGACGACGCAGCACGGGGCGGGCAGTCTGCATCGTCCAGAGATGCCAACAAACTTGTTTTGTGTACGCCGCTCCGCCCAGCGCTCCACGTCCAAGCTGCGGCAGCCTGCCTTCAGGAGTGCACCTGGGAGCGGTTCGCGCAGCAGGGGCAGTGGACGGGCAGGGGCAGTGGACGGGCTACCGCCACTGTCCCATGTCACGACAGGAGGCCCTGGCCTGCGTAGTAGTTTGGTACCACCAAGAATGGCAGGAGCCGGCCTTCCAGGTGTACCACGCCCTCTTGTTCGGCCTTCCGTTGGCGGTCACCTCCTTCAACCGCTACTCCCGGATGGCGGAAGCTATGGGCAGGCGTTTTCTGGCAATTATGGTGCCCATGTATTTCGACGACAGTCACATCACAGACCGCGCAGTACACGGCCCATCAGCCCAGTGGAGTTTTGGCGCCCTCAACGACCTGCTGGGCACCCCGTTCGCTGAGGAGAAGCGCCAGGGAGCTGCGGATGTCGGTACCTTCTTGGGGCTTGATTTCGATCTCTCGGAGGTCCACACACATGGGCGCGCGCGGTTTTGGGTTCGAGAGCGACTCGAACAGAAGGTGCTCACCTTCATGCGCGAAGCCAGGAAGAGCGGGAAGTTCACCCCGGGTCAAGCTGCGAAACTCTACGGCATGGTCAACTTCCTGGAGCATGGCCTCTTCGGGCGCATTGGCTTGGGCGAAATCCAGGCGTTGAAGGAGCACCAGTACGGGGGCTCCAGCAGAGCCAACGCCAGCCTCCTGGCGGCTTTTGACGTGTTGGAGGCTAGCAGCATGCACCCCAGGAGAGAGCTGATGGTCCTCCCCAAGGATCCGGCGGATACCACTTGGTCTTCCAGGACGGTGGCGTGCAGATTCGGGAGGCCTTTGTAGCCATCATCCCCGCGCAGACCTATGACATGTGGGGACCAGGAGACCATAAAATAGCCCAGTTGGAGCTGTTCATGGTGGTGCACGCCCTTACGGCGAGACCCGACCAATTCCGCGGGAGACGCGGAGTGTGGTTCATCGACAACATCGCCAGTCTTATGTGTTTGATCAGGGGCAGGAGTGACAACCCCGACTTGGCCAAGATGGCGACGTATATTCAGTGTTTGCTTTTTGCGTTGCGAGCGTCACTTTACTGGGAATACATTCCATCCAAATCCAATTGGGCCGACGCGATCAGCCGATTAGGACCCAGTGACCCATGGTACAGGGCCAACCACTTCAAGTTGAATTTCAGTCTTTTCCCTCCAGCTCTACTGAGGCTTCCGTACCGAGCAGTGATTACCTTTGCTGAGTTCCTGTGAGTGCATTGGGAGAGGTTGTGAAAGAGGTTGTGAAAGTAAGTGCGTTGGGAGATGTATCCTGCTTGATGCAGGGCATCCAGAGCTTATCGGGGGTAAACCCGATGTGCCGAGGAAATCGGCGAATTGGCTGGGCCACAGCATGAGGAAATTCATGCTGTGGATACCAATGCAAATCCCACAGGAAAAGGTGGGTTGTCAGGCTATCAGACTCGTGCGCATCGCTGGAGTGAAAATGCTGCGGTGCTGTTTATGTCAAACCTCCTTGGGAATGTAATCCTGTATCAGGTTGGAAGGCTTGGGTTTACAGGCTTCATTCTGCAAGGAGTGTATTGGATCATGCGGGGCCTTTTGGCTCAAGCATGATCCAAACTGGCTAAATTTTAACCCCACCCTATCCCGCCCTAGATCACCGGCCCCCCTAGTTGGGACGTCCGTGATCTTTGAAGAGCGCGCCGCGCTTGGGGAATGCCTGGGGGACCAGGCCCCCAGTCAGTCAGTTAGCTCTGTGGTGGGAGATGTATCCTGCTTGATGCAGGGCATCCAGAGCTTATCGGGGGTAAACCCGATGTGCCGAGGAAATCGGCGAATTGGCTGGGCCACAGCATGAGGAAATTCATGCTGTGGATACCAATGCAAATCCCACAGGAAAAGGTGGGTTGTCAGGCTATCAGACTCGTAGCGCATCGCTGGAGTGAAAATGCTGCGGTGCTGTTTATGTCAAACCTCCTTGGGAATGTAAACGTTAAAAGTGGGTGGCCCACCCTCGGCAGGGAACCTGCAGAGGCCCCGCCCTTTGCATTTTTTCCCTCTCAACCGGCGATCGATGTGAGGTGGCGATCAGTGCGCTGGGGATGATCAACGAGCTGGCAAAGCACGAGGGCTGCAAAGACGCTTTGGTGAATGCGGGCATCATCCCTATCCTGCTGCCACTCGGACGCACCCGAGCCTCGTTCCTCGGAACCTCTGTGGAAACCGAACCACGCCCAGCCCGCAAATGGCTGCGTTTGGCTTCAATGAGCCGTGTTGAGACCACCCTCCAACTTTCCATTTGTTGATGCCCTGATTTTAGTTGAACAAAGCTGGTTCTTTGTCACTGCCCCACCGCTCCCCATTTTCGGATTGGCACGGCTCACCCCGGAGACTGCAAGGCAGGTGATGCAGGGCCACAGCGGCAACAGCCGGGTGCAGGCGCTGGGACTCCAGTGTTTGGCCACGCTCTGTGCCAACAACCCCGCCATCCAGGCGCGGGCGAGAGCGCCGATTTTTGGTGGCTCGGTGCTTTCGGGGTGCCATGAAACCAAAGGGAAAGCCAGGATCTCGGGAGCTTTCTCTTGTCACAGTTCGCTAAGGGCGGAAGATGCTGAATCCATGCTCCTTAGATTGTAGACAAAACTCATTTGTAGAGGCATCTACCTTTACCTGTTCGGAGTTCCCATTCAAAATGGTTCACCCTTGACAACCCGAAGCGGGTTCTCAATTTCAAGTCATCCCATGAGATTCACCGGGGAAGATGGTTGGCAACCCAAGTTGGTTCTCTTTTGATGGTGCCCCCGAGGTGGCGTCAAAACTGAGGGCTGATGTCATGTTGGCTAGATATCCTCTTTCGGGGTTTTCAGTTATGATAAAGACCTTGCTGATAATCAGACAATGTCCTAAATTCGATGGGCCATGGTCCATATGTGGCAGTGTCCGAGTGATTGGTGAAACATGTCGGGTTTGCTTGCAAGCCGTCTCAAAAAGGGTGCATCTAGTTGGGAATCCCCCCAATTTCCAAGTCACGAAAGGTTTACCTCGTGAGGGGATGTTTCAGTCGGTCACACCCCAGTCGCCTTTTCGCGGCGAGGCCGGGCTCTACCAGGCGCAGGGCATCCCGGCCATCCTGAACGCCATCTGCTCCGCCGCAGACGCTGAGATGAACCGCCTCGGGGGCTCATTTTGGCGAGTGACTGGTTATTTCCGGGGGGTTCTTTCCCTAGAAACATCCATCCACCCCGCGCCCCCGAGAAACATCCACCCACCCCACCCCCCCGAGAACCACCCACCCACCCTACCTTTCGCCAGCCAGCCTTTGCCCGTGTCCGGTCTAAGGACACCAGGGGCACCGACGAGGGCACCGTAGAGCTGATCACGCAGGGCATGAACTTGCTGGCGGCCATCTCCAGCAACCAAGCGGTTTGGCTGCAAACCAATTGGGTATGGGTCAAAATTAAACCACCAGGGATTGGACCGCAGGTTTTAGTCCATGTTTCCATTTACCCAGGGCAAGCCATTTTGGGTACATATTTTTGACCCACAGCCATTTGCCCATCGCTGGTTTCGGTTCCCCAAAAAAGCCCAAAGAGGATTTCATCGCTTTGTCCACGTGTTTTTGCAGGGTCTCCAGAACTGATGGATATGAGTTGACAATTGTTGCTCTGCCCCTGAACGCCCAGTCTTCCAGAGCCGCAATCAACACCTACCAGAAATAAGAGCAGATATCTGCTCTTTTGATGCAAGAATAGCACCGGGTGTTCATCCTTTGTATGTCTGGGAGGTTTACCGCGCTCGGAGTGAACGAGCGAACAGCACAAGGCCTACGCGTGAGTGAGCGGTTGGGGTTGAAGCTTGGTAAATGAGGAGGTCAGCGGCGCGAAGTCCAACAGTCCCACTGGATACCGTGAGCTCGTTTGCTCTTCGAGCCATGAGCTTTCGATTGGCGCCTTCGCTCGACCGACAAATATGGAAGTAACCACCAGACGTCTTTTGGAAGAGCACCTTTCCTTTGGAAGACGTCTTTGGTGCACTCGGTTTCCTGGCGGCTTCTTTTTTTTTCCCCGTTTGGGAGCCCACGGTTTCAACAAAAAGCTGCAGGCTTCCTTCCGGTTCGGCGGGTTTCTTGCAGCTGAGGAGTGCCGGCCGCAGATCATGCAGCATGGGGGCATCGAGATCACCTTGCAGGTGATGAGGTTTTACATCGACTTCCCCTTGATCCAGGACAAGTAACCCTTAGTGGCAAGCAAACAGTTTGAACTTTTTGCCCAATCCAC
The DNA here is from genome assembly GCA_963377175.1 of Effrenium voratum. Classification (NCBI taxonomy): domain Eukaryota; class Dinophyceae; order Suessiales; family Symbiodiniaceae; genus Effrenium; species Effrenium voratum. Next base: position 244,668 of record CAUJNA010003743.1, on the reverse strand, counting down.
TCAGGAGGTAGAAGTGCTGGAAGGAAATCGTAGTTGCTTGTTCTTGGTCAGAACGCAAAATGAAACCGACTCATTGAAACGTGCTCGATATAAGCCGAATCTCGAATGCCCCAAAATGGATCTTTTTGGAATGGGAGCGGGACTCCCTCCTAACCGTACAAATGGATTCTTGAAAAAATGCTTAGGAATGGCTAGGTATATAGGTTATTGCAACATCTTTGGAATCCACCAGATTTCAGTGTGGACAAGCGGTCAAGGTCGCAGACGATAGGATCGGCCAACAGAGGATTCCACCAAGAGGATACCACGAAGAGATTTGACTGTATCTCATGTATCTTTCATGTTCACCGAATGGTTCTTAATTACAACTCATACCATGTAATATGCAATGGCTGAAGTTCACAGTGGTTTATACACAAAAGGTTTGCGCATAGAAGGTGCGTTTATCCAGTTCTAATGTCTGCTTCACACCATGCAGCTTCTTTTTGGTTCAACAGCAGATTCCCCTTTTGATTGGCCGGCGCCTCGGCCGCGAACAGGAGCACTGCCTGCGGGTCTTGTCGGGGCTCACGCTCTGGCCCGAGGCAGCGGCCAAGTTGTTGCAGGCGCGATGGATGTCCTTTCGATCAGTCCTATGTCTGTGGTTGTTAAAACCAACGGTGCCCTTTTGGGGGTTTACCACCCATTTTAGAACCTATTTTAGTGGGGATTGGGATGTTCACTGGGGGTACGGGATTTTTTGTGGGTGTGGCTCCAAAATCAAACAGGAGGGGCAAACCGCAGGTTTTGGTCCATGTTGCCAATCTGCATCGCCTGTTCGTCCGGTTTTATCTTTGTCTCCTTTTGGCGGGTTTACCGCACCCTGCGGGTAAAAGGGGCTGGTTCGATAGGCAGGGAATGAGTTGAAATGACCTCAAACTGAACCATCCCAATGACAGTTTCCTTCCGGGGTGTATGTTCAGGCTCTTCCCCAAGTCCGGGCACGAGCCCCTGAGAACCCGCAAGCTTGCACGCCAGAGGAATGCCAAATTCGCTCCTTTACGAGATGACCAGAACACCAGACCAAAAGCGCGGGCTTCACCACCTGCCTACTCTTGTGCCAAGATCTTCGGCGCAACCCTGACCAAGTTGTTTGGGCCCATGGGTGATATGGCGGAACTTTCCAAAGATGCTCAAGGGAAGACTCCCTGATCCATACATTCCCCGTTGCCTTGAACATTGACGGGTTCCACTGGAGCTTCTAGGGGGCCTGAACTTGGGTTTGACGGAAGCAATTGTCCGTTTTGGAGCGGGTCAAAGATCAAGTCAAACAAACTCAGCCGATCAATTCAGATGTCCCTGAAAGCTGCACGGCCGGTTGGTTCTTGTCTTCCTTGTCACTGGCATCGCCGCTTGTGGCAATGGATCCGCCCCGGCCGTGGGCCATACAGTGGAAATTCTCAAGAGCCTTCCAAGCCCGTCTTTCCTGTTTGCCCCGATTCTTCTGTCCAGCTGGATGGGGTTTATTTAGCGATCTATGGAACTGTGTAAACCTTAGCACATATTTTGGTGGAACCTACCGCGAATGAGTTGTGGGCGCTCGTATGGCAACCCTTGCCGATCAAAGATCTTGAACACAAGGCCAACTTGAATTGGAAATCGAAATCTACTTGCTAGTGTGTCAAAAATGGAGCTCTGCGAGGGAGGGCCAACATCATCCATCTGGAAAGTTCGATTTCTGGCTTTCACACACACTCCCAGCTCAGGCAAAATTGCTGCATGGACATGTCTAAGAAGAGTTTCGACGTAAGCAAAGCAAGGCACGCGCAGTCGCACAACAGGCGGGGTACATCGATTGCATCATCGCGGCGATGCGGAAGTACCCAGAGAACCAAGGGGTGCAGATGAGCGGCGCCTATGCCCTAGGCATGGTGGCGGGCTCCGATGATGCCAAGGCCTGGTGGGCCAAATGTTGGACCCTCAACCCCGAGCCTGAAACCATGGTTCAACCAGTCCTGAACCCTTCCCAAGCCAGGGCTCAACCAACCATCAAGCCACCTTAACCAACCTTAATCACTTAAACCAGCCTCAGCAGCTTCATGTGATGCAGGGGTTGAGGCAGTAGTTGAGGATGGGACATAGACCAGGCACGGACCCACCTAAGGGTATTCTGAAGCAGACCTGGAGAACCTCTGCGAGTCCTACTTGAAAAACAGTTGGGCATCTAGAGGTCTGCGATATTCATGTTTTTATTCGCAAAGCTAAACCTCAAGCGACAGATCGACAGATGGTCTGTGAAGCCCCTTTACTGTTGGGGTAATTAGGTTAAGAACTCAACATTTCCTGAGTGTTTGACTTCTGTGGCTGTGTGCCTGTGCGTTAAAACCAGTTCCGTGTTCCGCAGTTTTTGCTTCTCAGCCCTTCTTACTTTTTGCACCCGGATGCTAATCCTTTGCAAGCTAGCACCGGAAACCACATTCATGTAAACTTCGGCGCTAATCCAAGAACTCCTTGCAACAAGAGCCGTGTTTCCTTACTCAAAGGGGAGGTGCAACTGGGAGGCTGTCCTTTGGGTTTCCCTTCAAGCCAAGCCCCAAAAACGGGGGGAACCCAAGAAAAAGACTCAGACACTCAGCCACATTCCTTTTCAAGGGCCTTTTTTTGACTTTGGAGGTGGCGGTGATCAACAGCAAGGGCGTGGAGGCCTTGGTGGCCGCCATGTACTGGCACCCCGCGGATCCCCATGTGAGGCTCTGCTAGGCATTGGGGGCGTTGGGGGCTTAGATGGCAACTCTTGGAGTTGAAAAATGAGGCTTTGGCGGTTGCATGGGCGTGCCTTCTGACGGGCCTTCTGAAAATTAGGTGTGAGGCACGAGCGGTTTTGCATTTTTTTGGCGCCTAGCTCAACAGGACAAACTCCTCCAGCGTTCGCTGGAACCCCGGGACGTCATGTGCAGACCAAGTTGCTTCCAAGGGACAGACTCAGAGGCGAAGCTCCAGAGTCTGAGAGGGGGGCCAAACAATTCGCGAGCCATTTCGCAGCGAAAAGCAGAGGGACCGAGAGATGTTGCGTGATCACATAGAAAAACACAAGAGTCTGGTCCCTTGGGTCTAAGGATGATTTTCAAGACCCCAAACCACCCGCGGAAAAGAAGGGTATATACCTCTTGTATCGTGGCTATATAGTGGCCGCAAGTCACATTGGCAGTAGTGGACATGACCTTAGATCTGGGGAAATATCGCATCTTTCTTCCGCTAAGGAACGATTCTTTCCTGAGAATCTAGAAAAAGCGCAAGAACTATGGGCCCGTTTTGGCAGAAGTCGCCACCGCTTTTCGAGAACTGCCTTTTTTTTTCTCAGAAGAGGGGCAGTGAAGTGTTCCCACACCATGTGAAGCCTGTACAGCAGAGTACTGACCAATCATATTTGGCAGATTTGAAGCCAACTCAGCTGCTTGACCTCTTTGGTCTCCAACTGTCGCCTTGATGGCTGCTTGGAATCAGCTTTGCTTCGATAATTGAGCAACCTTAAAGCCACTGATTTTTTCTGCCTTTTGCTTCTCCTTTCAAGCCATCCACCTGGAGTTCCCCCTCGTTTTTTTTCTTTTGAGAACCCCCTAAAGCTAGGTCCATCCACCAGGAGTTCCCCAATTTTGAGAACTTGTGCATGGCATACCTGAGGAACGAGCAGGCCTGTGCGGCCCTGTCCATCTTATGCGAGTCGGACCGCGGGAAGTCGGTGCTGGCCGCCTGCGTGGTGGGCGAGGGCGATGAGCACGCCACCTCCGCGGAGGTCATCACCAACTCCATGCGGAACCTGCGCCTCGGACGGCAAAAGCGGAATCCCTTTGGGGGACGGGGGGACGGATTGAAGGAAGAGTTGTGAGCTCTGGATGAATCCGGACCATACTTAAGTAGTCAGAGGAATCCCCCCCAAAAAGGATGAACCATTCACTAACAGTCAAGCACCCCTCCAAATTCATCTGAAGTCAACACCGGTGGATGCCCTAAATATTGCAAGCAACCACAAAGGAAGCACACAAACTGGACACGGCAAGCCGCAAAGGGTGTACCTTGTTTGTCTTTTTGTTGGGCCCAAGAATCTTCGAGTCTTCCTTTGGGGATTCTTTTGAGGGTGCCGTTTTAAGGTTGGTTTAAAGGGAAACCAGCAGGAAACAACCACTTTGGGGGTTCCCCCTGTAATCAACCCATCTCGAGTATGTGATGCGTGGACCCAAATGGTTTCTGTTTTCCGACTGTTTGACCGTTCCGCCCAATCTTTCAACCTTCTCGCAGGCTGAACGAGTTGCCTGTGATCCACGGCGAATACGTGTTCACAGCTCGACGCATGGAATCTTGAGAATACTCAAAACGATGGCAGTCTGTGCACGGGAGCTCTCGGCGCTCAGTGCTATGTTGCTCAGGTATAGCGTCGCCAACACTCTGACGCTTGGCTGTGTGATCTGATCTCTGAGAGTGGTTCGTTGTTCCACGTTGCGAGTGGCGAGCAAGGGAGGCCCATGGTTTGTGGCTGGTTTTGCATCCGCTGTCCTGCGTAAAAGCCGTCCGTGACAAGAGCACATCAAAAGAAGGACCAGAGTTGTCCAGGAGTCTTGCGACTATTGGGAGGTAGGATGGTTGTTCCTTTTGGTTGGCTTTGATTGGTCAGCTTCGGTGCAGGTCTTGGACAGTCCAAACAGCTGCATGCCTAGGGTTCCCTCAGCTCCTGTGATTTCCTCTTCGGAACTTGCAGCACTGATCCACAAAAGAAGGTCGCCTTGTCAACTGCTTCCCTGGCGGGACCTCAGCTTTTAGATGACAAACATATTCCCTTGGTAGCCCTGGTCCATTGCTTTTTCCAGAGAAGGGACCATCAAAGAAGCACTGATCCAAGAAGGGACCCATCACATGCGGACGCATACGGCGATGGCCCGAAACGCGCCGAGGAAGCAGATCGCCAAGCTGGTGGCCATCGCCGGCCTGGAGGACAGCCTCAAGCAAGGCCGGGCGGGGAGCCGGGCGCGGAGCCGGCGGAGAAACGTGCCCATGGCGCTATGCGTCAACGGATGAAAAAAAGGGCCCATGTCAAGAGGTGGGAACTCAGACCTTTGCATAAATACCAGAAGCATGGAGCCTGACTCAAGGTTCCCTTTTGGAGGAGCGCGGTACAAATGACCCCCCGGTCAGGCTCCATGTTATTGGACAGGAGGTGGACAGGAGGTTACAGGGATGCTGCGAACCTCAAAACAATGACCAAAGCGGGGTAGAACATTCGGTTTGGGTTCGTTTGGTTTCCTCCAACTATTTCTATCCTGCAGATTGGGCCGAATGGGAGGTTGCTCCTGTTTCCTTCGTAAAACATCCCCAAAATTCTCGGGGTTTTCGAGTGTCTGCAATGCATCGAATTGACCCAGATCGGTTTACACCCAAATTCTGGGGCGGCATCCATGAATGGAATGCCTTTTCGAGCTATGAATGTCAATACGAAGCCAGCCAAGTGGTGGACATGAATTCCCACGTCCATTAAAGCGCCCCTTGATCGAATTCACTCGTGCGCGGTTTCGACCGCCGACCGCCTCCCTCGCCTCCCGCAGTTTTTTGGTCCACGAGGCCTGCTGCAGGCCTTCACTGTGAACGGCTTGGTGCAGGCCCTGCAGGCGCATGGACATGGTTGCTGTTGGGAAACATTTGACATTGTTTGCTTATTGTGGTTTAGTGGGAAATCCCCACATAACTGCTAAGCTTTATTATTTTTTGCTCCCCTTCCAACGTCAACCAAGTGGGTTGGAGCCAAGCGTAGATGGGTTGGAATCAACGGCATGTTTGGCCCTGAGAAGGCGATCTCATGGGATCGCAGGAATTGACCCCCAGAAAGGGAAGCGCGCGATTGAATGTTGCTGGAATTGCAATGTTGGTTTGGATCGATCCAACCGCCCTAATGCAGGATTGCCTTTTGGCCGGCACCGCGACCAGGCCTCAACACGTTTGACGCCTGAGCCGATTTGCCCGTTCATTTGGCCAAGCAAACAGCCAAGGCTAAGCCAACGTAAGAGCCTTTCAGAGCCGAATCCAAGTTGGGCCTACCTTAGAGAGGCCGCTTACCCAGGACAAAATTTTACTGCTCCGCCGCCGGCCTCACATGTCAGCCGCGCTTCGTCGCAGGTCCACTCGGAGAACTCTGCAGTGGTGTACTACGTGCTGAAGGCGCATGCCTGGAGGGGAGGCTGATGTGCCAAGAGCGCATTGTTCAAGGGATCCATTTAACTACTTCTAAAGAAAACGGTTCCAGCTTGCACCAACCGACAATCATGTGTGTGTGTGGTGTGTGTGTGTGTGTGTGTGTGTGCGGCATCCGAAGGGAATCCGTATGTTGGGAGCCATTTTCGCAGTTGCTTGTGCTGATCAGGGTGCTGTTGTGGGTGCTGGTCAGGGTGCTTTTGTGTATGCTGGTCAGGGTGCTTTTGGTGTGCTCAAGGTGCAGAGGCAGTTGCTGGTGGCGCTTCTTTGGAGATGCAGGCTGTGCAGAGCGCTGCTGCTCAGGGTGTTCAGGGTGCTGTTCGGTGTTCTCAAGGTGCTGTGGCGTTTGGTGGCGGTGCTTGTTTGGCGATGCCGGACAGGGTGCTGCTTTGGGCGCTTGTCAGGGGTCATCTTGGGCCTAGTTTAGGCGAACACATGTTTCATTTTGTTTTGCTACTGAATTAGGAAGAGGCTGCCCTACTTGGGCTTGACGCCGACCAACGGAATCCTTTCAAACCGACCAGGTCTTAATCATGACCCTTTAATGTTGACCCCAGATTAATAAACCCCTGTTTATGAATATGGGGGTGTCCCTGGTTTTAGTGGGAATCATCACTTTTGAAGGGGAACCACCCCATATTAACAAGCAGGGGTTTATGAATCCGGGGTCAACATCATGGCTCATTCTGGCCCATGGGGGACCCACAGGTTTTCCGCTTCGCAGGCGCTGGTGACCTTGGGCTATCCCTTCCCGCCCCCGGAGATGCAGCCGCTCTGCGGCACCCTGCTGGACCTGGTGATCGCGGTGATGCGCGCCTTCCCCTCCGAGGCGGTGAGCGGGGGCAAAAAAGCCGTGGATGGCCACCTCCTCGGGGCTAGAGAGCTGTGAGGTGGCGATCACCAAATGGCAAATAGACGCCAAGTAGGTCTTTTGAGGTGTGAGGTCCTATGTGGTTGAATGCTGAGCACCTCAAAAGACCAAATAAAGGCCGACCGCCACAACTGAGTCCTGAACAGGAGGTCAGCTTACGCATTTCGGCGTGCTAAGCCCCTCCAGCATCCGACCTTTGAGCTTTGAAACGCCTCCTGCGCTGATACAGATTGCTCCCCAGGGCGTAAGACCCAGGCAGAAGGACGGAAACAGGGGCCTCCTCCATGTTTGGAATTGTCCGAGGCAAGCTTGACCATGGGAAAACGAGCCTCCGCTTGAAGATTGTATGCGTCCTGGGTTAATTTGGCCAGCTTGGGCCCTCAAAGGGTTTTCCTTGAACAGCTTACCACTGGGGAGCTTCCAAATGACGCCTTGGTCAAGGCGCATTGCACGGGCCCAGCTGGCGCATGTTGCTTGCGCCCGCGCCCGCAAGCTGCCCGAGCCACGCAAGGCGCGGATCCAGGAGACAGGCTGCGAGGTGCTGTCGATCATTGCGAGGCTCGAGGACATGCAGGCTCGAGACGACTGGCGAGTTGGCGAGTTGGCAAGTCATGCTCCCTAAGCCTCAAGCAGATTCTGGTCGCTACACCAGACCGCTAAGAGGCAGGTTCCGGTCTTTGCGGTGACCATCACAGTGGCACCGTAGAATAAGTTATTGAACTATTGGGCCATTCAAACAACTTGCTTGTTCTTCCTGTTCTTCTTGTTCTTTTTGTTCTTGTTGTTCTTCTTGTTCTTCTTGTTCTTCTTGTTCTTCTTGTTCTTGCCGTTCTTGCCGTTCTTCTTGTTCTTGCCGTTCTTGTTGTTCTTGGCGTTCTTGTTGTTCTTGTTGGTCGTGTTCTTCTTCTTGTTCTTCTTCTTCTTCTTGTTCTTGTTCTTGTTCTTGTTCTTGTTCTTGTTGCTGCTGCTTCCGCTGCTGCTGCTGCTGCTGCTGCTGCTACTGCTGCTGCTGCTGCTGCTGCTGCTGCTGCTGCTGCTGCTGCTGCTGCTGCTTTTGCTGCTTTTGCTGCTTTTGCTGCTGCTTTTGCTGTTGCTGTTGCTGTTGCTGTTGCTGTTGCTGTTGCTGTTGCTGTTGCTGTTGGTGTTGGTGTTGTTGTTGTTGTTGTTGTTGTTGTTGTTGTTGTTGCTGCTGCTGCTGCTGCTGCTGCTGCTGCTGCTGCTGCTGCTGCTGCTGCTGTTGCTGCTGTGCTGCTGTTGCTGATGTTGCTGATGTTGTTGTTGCTGTTGCTGTTGCTGTTGCTGTTGCTGTTGCTGTTGCTGTTGCTGTTGCTGTTGCTGTTGCTGTTGCTGTTGCTGTTGCTGTTGCTGTTGCTGTTGCTGTTGCTGTTGCTGTTGCTGTTGCTGTGCTGTTGCTGTTGCTGTTGCTGTTGTTGTTGTTGTTGTTGTTGTTGTTGTTGTTGTTGTTGTTGTTGTTGTTGTTGTTGTTGTTGTTGTTGTTGTTGTTGTTGTTGTTGTTGTTGTTGTTGTTGTTGTTGTTGTTGTTGTTGTTGTTGTTGTTGTTGTTCTTGTTCTTGTTCTTGTTCTTGTTCTTGTTCTTGTTGTTGGTGTTGGTGTTGGTGTTGGTGTTGGTGTTGGTGTTGTTGGTGTTGTTGTTGTTGTTGTTGTTGTTGTTGTTGTTGTTGTTGTTGTGGTTGTGGTTGTGGTTGTGGTGGTGGTGGTGGTGGTTGTTGTTGTTGATGATGATGATGATGCTGTTGTTGTTGTTGTTGTTGTTGCTGCTGTTGCTGTTGCTGTTGCTGTTGCAGTTGCTGTTGCTGTTGTTGTTGTTGTTGCTGCTGTTGCTGTTGCTGTTGCTGTTGCAGTTGCTGTTGCTGTTGCTGTTGCTGTTGCTGCTGCTGCTGATGATGATGATGACGATGATGATGTTTATGATCATGATGATGCTATTGTTACTGATATTGTTGCTGTAGTTGTTTGGGCTGTTTCTGTTGTCGCTATCGCCATCGCTGTCGCTTCTGTTGTTGCCCAGAAGTCAAAAAGCAACACTCGGCGAAGGAGCCTATCATCTCGAAGGGGGCCATTGGTCTGATTTGTGTGGCTTTGAAGACCTTCCAGGCGGATGCGAGGGGGCAGCCGGGGGCTGACCGACTGGGTTGACCGGCATGCGACAAATCCGAAGGCATCAATCATATTTTCTCTTTACGTACTCTATATATGACTGGCTCATTATGTAGATACGGTACGCATTTTGCATACGCATGTCAAAGTGAGCATGGACGTAGGATGACGCAGGTACATGATGCATAGATCTGGGCAAATTATGACGCCGTCACTAGGGGGGTTTTCGACGTCGGCCATTATGAAGGCTCCTTTCATAGGGATTTACATGTTTTTATAATAGATCCCGAGATAGATTCACAGTTGCGTAGATGAGTAGACGCATATGTTCATCGATGTATTGGTACATGGATGCATTGATGCATTTCCATTGATAAATGCATATGTGCAAGCAACATAGTTAACTAATCAATCACACAAATAGATACATACGTGGATAAAGCTATAAATACGTAAATAATCAATGAAAGGAATGAATAAGTAGGTAAATAAGTAACAGACACATAGATGAGTAAACGAAGCAATCACTCAATAATGAAGTGAACAGGTAAACAAAACAGTCAACACATCGATAAACAGACACATTCACTATTAAACCAACAAATACCATCGGAAGTACGTGAGTGAACAAGCAACACACACATAACAAAACAAACACAAAGACCAACCCATACTACATCATAAGTCACTGACAAAATCACCACACATAAACAGGTGCACTCGCATGCACGTGCAATATTTCATATACACAGTCGCAGATACATAGGTACATAGATACGAGAGCGAGAGCGAGAGCGCGAGAGATAGAGAGAGAGAGAGAGAGACAGACACGGACAGACAGAGAAAGAGACAGAAACAGACAGACAGAGACAGACAGAGAGAGAGAGAGAGAGAGACAGAGACAGACAGAGACAGGAGAGAAAGACAGAGACAGACAGAGAGAGACAGAGACAGACAGAGACAGATGGAGACAGACAGAGGCAGACAGAGAAAGACAGAGAGACAGAAACAGGCAGAGACAGACAGAGACAGGAGAGAAAGACAGAGAGAGAGAGAGAGAGACAGAGACCGACAGAGACAGTAAAGCACAGGAGAGAAAGACAGAGAGAGACAGAGACAAACAGAGACAGACAGACAGACAGACAGACAGACAGACAGACAGACAGACAGACAGACAGACAGACAGACAGACAGACAGACAGAGACAGACAGACAGAGACAGACAGACAGAGACAGACAGAGACAGACAGAGACAGACAGAGACAGACAGAGACAGACAGAGACAGACAGAGACAGACAGAGACAGACAGAGACAGACAGAGACAGACAGAGACAGGAGAGAAAATCAGACAGCCAGACAGCGCCAGACCGAGACACACAGAAACAGACAGAGACAGAGAGAAAGACAGAGCCAGACAGACAAACGAACAACCGTACATCTTCTTATATCAAACAAGGGGGTACCCAGCCCTCGAATTCTGGCTGTCAGTTGCCATGATGTCTCGACCGCAAATTGGGCTTTGAGTCACAACGCACCACATGAATGCGCCGAAACGAGCAAACGGTGAGTGGATTCATGCGAAAGACGGGTGCTGAAAGGCTGGTATTTCTTCCGGATGAACATTGACGGCCCCAAACACCTGCAACACGGCAAATCAGTCGCTTGCGCGCCGTTTCCTTCAGTAAATCATGGACATACCGTTCTGCCATGTGACGTGGTACCGCCATCATGGCAACCAGATGGGGTGTTTATATGGATCCACACTTGGTGCAGTTGAGGAGTCATCGAGTAAGCGTCCTAAGAAGATTCATGGGCAAAGCACTTTCAATCCAGCTGGGCCCTCAGAGCGTGTTGCGTTTGCACGCGTGTTGAGATGGAAGCAAAGCCAGCAAAAGTGGCGGAAGTTGGGAGTCGGGCGTTTCAAGATATATTTTCAAAGCCCACTGCAGGGCGTGACTGTCGCCCCCAAGTGAATTCATACCTGGACTACCTGGTTTCATACCTTTGGGCTACACTGCAGTCTGATTAACTTATTCGTAAATAGGTGGGCCCGTGCTGCATCCCTGTTCAGTTTCGTGGCTCTTCTTTGAAGGGGGCCTGACAATTCCCCACAAGACCAACGAAATCGTCTCAAGATCTGATTGTGTGTTGTACACGTCACCTTCTGCTCCGCTGTTTCAATGGTAGGGAACACCATGGTGATCAAAATAGCGCCCGGAGGCACGGGTTGTATGTTCCCTTCGGCTTGTTCCTGACCAATGGGGACTCCTTTCCTATTGGCTTCCTACAACCCAAAGGTCATCGAGCCTGAGGAAGGAAGCGACACCCTTCGCTTCGCCTAAGTTTCTGGCAACCGCGGAAATGGGTGCGTAAACTTCCCTTTGGTTTTTCCCTGTCAAAAGGAACAAAGCAACCACAAAAGGCCGACAAGCGGCAGTCCGGTGCTCACTTAGGAAAGCCCATCTACAACCGAAGCATTCGGCGGCCAAGTAGGGGACAATGCTCTTTGGGTTCCCTTAGCCTAAATGGGTTTGTGTCAAACTAGGGCCACCCCCAAAGTGGGTTGTTGTGCTTTTGGTTTCCTTTAAACCAACCCGGGTACCCCAAAAAAGCAGAATCATCCCAAAAGGTCAACACAGATCCCTTTTAGACTGGAGTTTAGAGGGATGTACGCAATATCCCGCTAACAGTTTAAATTCTCGCAAGGGTTTTCGGAACTATGAGGGACGAGAAGAGTTTGTCTTGCAACAACGGAAAAGCAAGGAAAGGTCTTGCCAAGTCGTCCGAGAGCCACGCTCCCCTTTGTTTGTGGCCTGAATCCCACCCACGGTTCCCTTATTTTTCTTCTTTCACTAAGCCATTTACTCCAGAGGGGATCTTGGTTCCCTTGGTTCCCTTGGTTCCCTTGGTTTTGCTTCTTCCAAGAAGGAGATGGATGTCTGAGCCCCAGCCTCAGATGTCCCCTGAGCCGCGCGGTCAGGCCGACACGGGCATCCAGCGGAAGGGCTGCCGCGCCTTTGCGAACCTCGGGGAGTTCCAGGTGTCCCGGGAGGCCATCCACAGGTGCGGAAGCCCGGGCCAGGGGAAGGGGGGGAAGGGGGGGAAGGGGGGGAAGGGGGGGGGGGGTTGGCGGGATGGGGGGCCGTGTGCTGTTGTTGTTTAGTTGTTTTTTTTAAAGGAAACCACAAGGGAACGGATGAGAGTGTGTTTTGTTCGCCGTGTTTTTATTCTTCTTCTTTTTTTAAAGTAGAATGCAGAATGGGAGAGGCTGAGAAGAGTTGGAAGCGGGTTGGGGTGATACTTCCCTAGACAATTCTCATGAAGCCTCCGAAAGGGACCTGTTGAGTGGATGAGTTTGCTTCTCAACTTGGCGTCAGGGCCAGACCGTGCCAGCGAGAGCTGTTTTCTCTGTTCTAATGCGTCAGCTCAGGCAAGCTCAAGGGCTTAGGGGTTAACATGTTTGATACGAGAATCACTCAAGACTTCGTAGACCAAGACACTTTGAACATTTGGTCCTTAAGTTTTATTCGGACATCCTACTTTCTGATGCAGATGGTCCTGGGATGGCGATTCAGAATGGATCAGCACACCCCCAGATCAAGCTCTATCAGATGAGTTGCCGCAAGTCAACCAAACAACGCAGGAGGGCGGTGCATGACATTGCACGGCCTTCACGGCCGTTTTTCGCCTGTGTTCTCCCGGTTTTCTCTTTGTAATAAAGCCAAGATCCAGGGGCGATCCATGATCAATGGGGGCCGCATGCTGTCCCCTCCCTCCTGACTATGTTGCATTTCAGGGTGGACTAAATACGAGACAGAATCTCCCAGATGGCCAAGCTGAAATTACCCGACCGCTACGCCCCAAAGGCACGTGCATCAAGTGTTTGCACGCCAACCACATTGCTTCAAGGGCAAAAGAGCGAGAGCGTGGCCCCGGAGACAGGACTATAAAGGCCTTGTTTCCGGTGTGTCCTCGTGTCTTCCTGGTGTTTAGATATGGTCATGGGTCAAAACCCCGTACCCCCAGTGAACATCCCAATCCCCACTAAAATAGACCAAAATGGGTGGTGCACCTATCCCAAAATGGAACCATTGGCTTTGAACCACTGCCATATTGCTTTCTACTGGGTCTCCTCCTGTTTTGCGCGCTTTGCTTTGAGGGAAGGCGGCATTGAGCTCATCGTGCACTCCATGAAGTACCACGTGTCCCATCCGGAGGTGGAAAGGGAATGGGCCAGAGAGGGCGCGTCCAGCCAGTGGAAGACTTCGGTACATTTTTAACACATACCCTTGGACAAAAAGTGACTGTGAAGTGGGTATGAATTTGATCACCGGGGGGGGGGGCCTAGAATGGATTATTTTTGCGGTTCCGTGACAATCTCCCCAGATTGCTGCAAAGAGATGGATTCCGAAGTGGACGTGCAACCACAAAGACAGTCGATGTGGAGAATGGCCAAATGGAGTTGGGATCTGCCGCCAAAAACGAAAGTTTGGCAAAAAGAACCATGGCTGAAGAGCCATTGGCAAGGGATCCCGGCCTAGGTGACCATGGGATGTTTGGGATCCGAGAGGGCCATGTTCAAGTGGCGACCTGAAATGTCCGTCAGGTGGGGGAGCAGGGCTGCGCTGCCATCGCCAACTTGGCGCTGGACGAGGCCAGCCGCACCCATATCGCCCGGCGCCTGGGCTGGAACAGTCGAGTGGGCGGCTTCGCTGGAAATCGAAAAGGGGTGTTGGTCAAAATCGCGCGGGGTGGTGAGGGGGTGGGGGTTCAAATGGCTTGTTTCCTTTGGGTCTCTCTGCAACTCGGTCTAAAAAACATTGGAGGAATCCCAGAGAGAAGCGAGAGTTCGTGCCGTTTTGGGTAGGAGCAGCGGAAAAAAAATGCATTGGTTGCATGCTGAGTTCGCGATCGAATGCTTTTGGGTTTCCTTCCACCTGGCTCCTGGGCGGAGGAATCCTCCCGTGCCACCGAACTCGATCTTCCATTTGGAGGGTCCTTATACCTTCCAAATATGACTTTAATAAAAGTAAAACAAGAGATATGCAGCTGACCCAGTAGCCTAATGGGCAAGGCGTTGCTTCTGCATCCAGCAGCAGCTGGTGCCTTACCCTTCATTGGGTGGGGCACCGCAGCGATGATGGTGGTTCGAGTCCACCCTGGGTCGTTTGCTCCATTGGGAAATTCAAGAGAACATGCTGTTCACTTAACTCAACAAGTTCCATGTTTGGCCTCTCGAGGAGCCAGGGTGTGAACGCCGTGCTGGCGGGCCTGCGGCTGCACCAGAACCACCCGGGCATCCAAGCCTTTGGGCTGGGGGCCTTGGGCAACCTGGCCACCGCGGAGGACAACTGCGCGGTGATCCTCAAGGCAAGCGACGCGAGCGACAGAGAGTTGGGAGGGCCGGTCTCTTTTTTTTGGGTCTTGTGTGGGGTGGGCGAGGGGGGGGGTTGAGGGGGGGG